>JAQGAP010000408.1:0-36288 GCA_034697805.1 Orchesella bifasciata | reverse complement strand
TTCTTTACTTAATGACTACAATAAGTTGTATGCTTTGTATATTATGTATATTTCTAATAGCAGATCTGGTCGTTAAGAGGCGTGCTAGATTCCATCACATTCACTTTCACCACACCTCACGCTAATGGTGATGTGAAAGTGAAGTCCTTTCGGTTTCCATTGTAAATAATCTCAGAATTGATTGAAATCTGAGAGGATAAAATGGTGCACAGGAAATGGGAATGGGATAGGTGGTGAAATCGGAGCGGAGAAAGGTTCCACCTTTAGTGTTTGCTCACTTCCTGTGTGTTTACCATGAGCGGTATGAGTTACTTTTCTAAGCTATCTGTCAGATTCCATCAGCGTGCTATTAGTCTTTGAGCAAAGAGGTCATATACAACCCAAACCGACAAAGTGTCTAGAGAGTGTTGAAATGATGAAGTGTCTATGATTATAATTTTGATATACTTTGGCGTTAAAAGAGCGCCTGTGTGTGGATGTAATTGGAAGCATCTTACGATGGAGAGTTTGCTACTCTAATTTGACTTACATTGAGAAGATGCCTATAAGATAAAGTTACATATTATTGATTCCTTTTCATATCCGTCACTGTTTACAAACAAATCTTTTACGGAAAAATATTTACTCTTGCATGGTTTAAACAAACATATATATCGAGCATTTACTTTCGCTACATCTTCGGCAGTTTACAAATTACTAGCTATACAGCTTCACGAAATATTGGGTATGTGCTCAGTAATGTTTTATGTTGTATCATTTTCATCCGCTACCTAAATACATGAGATGCCCATTGGATTGAGCACACAGTACTACTTGAGAAATGAATCTGACAAAAATGGTAGAAAAGGAGAAAGTCGCCATAAATCAATTACAGAGCCCATTAATCTTATTCAGCCTGGTACGGATCTCCCACAGTTCAGCACTAGGTGAAAGTACAAACAGAATCTCTAACATGCTCGGCATTACCAACATATATAGCCGTTTCCTGTCTTGTGTGCATTTTATTGCGAGCGACATTCAAGTTTATGTAATCCAAAGCTGAAAGCATGATGCTCACGTATTTCACAAAACAAGACCTTCAATCTTGACTAATCAAGAGAAGTTGATGTTGGATGGGATCTTGTGTCATGCGAATTACTCCAAGAATCTGCCGTCCGTCGGATCCGTTGGATTATCAAAGCGTTTTGTAAATTTCCAGGTTAAATTGGTTAGGAATTATTTATCACATTTCTTTATTGAAATTTTATTATCTCAGACATGCTCTACTTAAATTCTTTTGCTGGGTACATTTTTGGGAAATGGGGAAATCAGCTTTGTTCCTCCAAACCAATGTACTTTGCCTGCTTTACGTTGTTTGCTGCATATTGTTTTGTTTAGAATGACTTGTCAAGTATAATCAGGACATGGGAATCAAATTGGTTGTGAAATCTAGGTTGCACTTTATTTGTGCACACGCTATACTCAATACGAAAACAGGGGGGTTCTGAGAACTAAGCATAACTTATTATATGGCTGTGTGCCATGATGATTTTGTAATACAAATATCACTACGAGGAAAACCGGCAACTGGGGATTTATTTCTGAGAAAACATGATGAGACTCTCGTCGAAAACGATCAATGGATCAGTATTAGAAATCGTCTATAGATTACATGTTTCACCCACGTTTGTTTACTCAGGTTCAAATTTCTTCTCATTACGAGTGACAATGATAATAAAAGGGAAAGCTGCAATTTCGCTGGGAATGAAAATATTGTGCGTGAGTATCATACCATATGCATTAAAGTCGTTATATGTCCTCTCCACCAATTCATTCCAATGCCTCCTGATCTTGTAAAGTATAAAAATATGAAAGTGCATATCGGTCCAGCCCAAAATTTGTTTTCTTTCACGGTTCAATAGCGGAACAGCTTCGGTAGTGACACTAGTAGAATGTCTCTATGAGAATGGGTGGACGTGTGCACAAACAGGAGAGCAGCATTCATTCAACATTGGTCGCTGAAAAGAATGTGTTTGGAGATAGTACACAACAAGGAAGTGAGAAAGTAGAGTCAAGGAACCGCGCCAGTTTACGATACGTTTCCTTTTCTATTTATCTAACTCTCCATTCTTTTAGTAGGCACGTATCTAATATGTAACTATAACTGCTCACTTTCCTCGAATGTACTTTTTCTTCTGTATTTTCTCCTCCTTTGTTCCCTTTCTCCAGACTTTTTAGCCCTCAGCGTCCATCCTCCCATGAATACTGATACTAGCGGACAAAATGGGACAGAAACAAGTTGCAAACGTTGACAAATATTCCCACGCTTTGTAAGCGAGCCCATAAGTATATAGCCACCCACATCCAACTAGCATTCTTACATTCATCCGCCATCAGATAAGATGTAATGATACAGAGTTCCGACAAAGACGTATTTTTCAGTAGACTGACTCGGTGAAAACTCACGCAATGAAAAGCCATTGGTTTCTTAACTCACTCATACTCATCGCCAGTAATTTCACAATGGTATACTATAACGAAAGAATGCGTAGCAGATGCACGCATGTCGTTAGATTCCCTTGGCTAAAGTAAATTTGTATACTGCTCTGAACTGGGAATCTGTCAGAAAATCAGACGACGGCTTAACAAAATAAATACAAAGATTGTGGGCTAAAGAAAAGCTAAAAGTTACGGCTACAGGAGCAAAAGATACATTGTTTTTTACAAGCTCATGAAAAGCAAGGGGGAAAGGGATATCCACCATCTTCATTTTTGAAAATAACGGCATTTCTCTTTACACAATATATTTCGTAGTATTTAGCTTGGCTAACCCCTGGGAAGGTTTTTCTGTTGCTTGCCGCACACATATATCTACTACTCTTCTTACTTTTGGATGGTCACAGGAGGTTTTCTAGCAGAACAGTTAGGATTTGTCACAACTGTCTTGAAATCTACTGTCCATTTTCCCACCAGCACTCTTGATATCCTTTTCCAGCTCCCTTTTCACATTTAATGTAATTTTCCAGCAACTCTTTCCGCTTTCTTCTTCTTCTGGACTTTTGAAAATCTTAAGCAAGTTAGCTCATTCATGATGTTAGCTGAGTGCACTTCCTTGAAAGCAAGCTAATCTAACTAAAATGCACAATAAATGTGTACACTTTTTCTTGTCTCTCCTCCCAAACCACAGGGAAGCTTAAAAGAAGTTTATGTCAGTTTGAGTAAATCTGGGTAACCAGATCAAATGAATTTAGTCGAAAACTTTAAAAACAGCCCATGACTTCCCTCTCCCCATTTTTGACAAGAGTAGTTATTCACAACGCTAACAACTAATTCCCAAAATCTCAAACCGAATCCGTGAGAGTACAAAGTTTGTTGTACCAAAATAAACTTGATAGTTAGCGTTGTATCTAAACACAGGGACACTTTTCTCCGTGAAGGGAGAGGTGAAATCAGAATGGAATTCCAAAGTTTCCCCAAACTTTTACTGGAATTTCAAAAGGCAAATTAGCTGTGTGAAATGCAATATCGTTAAATGAGTATTTAATGCCTTTGTCCTTTAACTGCCAAGGCTAGCACAAACCAAACTACATACAATATGCACCAAAAGAAGAAGCGTCAAGGCAGGCAGGAGATCTCTCGGCATTTCAACCCAAACTCGTTTTCCTTTCCTTTCATGACAAAATTGTGTATATATATGAATTTAGCACAGTTGTATTATTTTGTTGTGAGTTCAGACGGTGGAAATTCCTTTCTATTCTGTTTAACCAATGTGTATGAATATTGTAGTTGTTTCCTACAACAGTTATATATATCTAATGCCAACATTAGGCAAAAGTTTGAGTAAAATTTTCAGGGGAAAAGGAAGAAGTCGTTTCATTTTCATTACAAGTTATATTATACGGAAAACACACCGGATTTCAAAATGAGTCCCAGTTGTACACCATTTTCTCTTTCCCTGCGCTTTTGTGATTTTTCCTCATTGTTGAATATAACTGTATGTCTGTTGTCACAGAGTGAGATTATATGAGCAAGTATATATACTCTAAATGTAATTGTATGCCACGTTGACTCAACTTTCATGCATGCCATTACTGCATACTTGCACTGCAAGCCAAAAACGCTCTTATAACCAAAACGAGCAAAACACTAGTGACTCCGCTGAGTGAAAGAGAGCGAGAAGAGTGTTTGTCAACAAGAGCACGACAAACGAGGCAGCGTGATACCGGTCTACGGAGCCTTTTTATAGTTTATGTGAACTTCGCCCGGCCAAGTAGTAAATATAGGGAAGCACATACCACACTTCCATTTAAATTCAGCACAACTTTTGGAAACGAAAATCACAGCGTTTTTGGGACTAATGGTTGATTATTACCATTGTTGCAGAGTTTATGTAGACTGGGGGAACGAGTGTAATCATAAGTTTCAATACATGAAATTATTCCAACGGAAAGTGGTGGAGAAATCTCATAATTGCGATATTCTCTTGGTTTCATATAAAAAGGGTGAAACTAACAATCTTCTCGGTGCACAAACATTTGTATGACAAACAGAAGCCGGGCTCAGGTTAATGTATTTACTTCTAAGCTCGGCATAATGGGTTTTGGTTGAGAGTTGAGTTTATAAATATGAAACGTTTCAGTAGCAGCTTAAGCTCAATATCACTTTCATAATAATAATATGGTGTATTTATAAGTACAGAAAAGTTTAAGAACATACGTACCTTCATATGAGTGATAGAAGTAAATGATATTCTTCCATCCATAGTATGAAATAGTATCAATCACAGCACGATGAAAATCCGGTCTCATACTGGTGGCAAAATCCATCATTGTTGAAACCATCTGGAGGCCATTCACCCGATGCCACCAAGGGTAAGAGGGAGGAAAGTCGAGCAAGATCATTGTAAGTTGATGATGACCATCATAGCGGGTTGTCGAAGCAATCATCAAAAATAACAATAGCAAAATAGTATAGATCCATCCCACCATCCCCATTTTTATAAGATTGTTTGTTGTCCAGTTCAATCAGATAATATCATTTGCGCATCGTAGAAAACATCATAAGATTGTATTATTATGATCATCATCATTTTCCATTGATTCCCATTCCAAGGGAGAGAATTGGCAGTCGTACAAAACAAGGCAAAGTCAAAGATGCAGAAGATCCAAGAGGAAATCCCGGGTGAGTTCCAACGGTCAGCGAGTAGTCGCCAAAGTAAAGTCCACGGAATTCCAAGAGCAGCAGGCGGTCGAGTGAAAGCGAAGGAGCGGCAATGGCAGCAGTAGCATCATCCAGAAGAGTCAGGGAAAAAGAGAAATAGAAAAAAATAAAGTCAGAAATTTAATTACATCTCGTTTCTTACTTTTCCCTATTTTTCTTCCACTAAATTGTAAATGATATGTGTGTGAGCGTTATATGTTATGTTATATTATAACAGCAGGAGGATGGGATGAGATGAGATGAAAGAATTGTATCAGATGTGATTGTAATAATAACGATAATAATAATGATATGTAATAATACACACAGGGAGAGAGAAAGGAAGGAGCTTCTCCCATTTTTTGCTTCTGGCAAGGCAATAGTGTGGTTGAATTGAGAGGAGAAAAAATAGGAGACGAGCAAAGAACATCAACAACAATAACGGCATTTAGCAACGGGATCCCCATCTTATTGCCATTGTATCTTGTGTCTTACATCACATCCCCCGTTCTTTTCTGAAAGATGCTCTTTATTTCTGATCTATGGCTCCTTATAACTGTCCCTGTTTTGGTTTCCTCCACTTTCTTACTCTCTCCTCCACTATTTTGGCTGTGCAAACTGAGGGCAGCATATTGCGCATAGGCATGGCTTATAAAACTCCTAAACAGTTTTATATTTTATATCATGTCCTTGCTCATTCCTTTGTGATGTAATATAGTTGGAGATAAATGAGACAAGAATCGTCCTTCTCTAAAAATATACATACCTCCTCTTGTATCCTTGCCCTTAATGTGATAAAAACAAGAAGAATGGAATGGAACACGGGCGACAAATACATATGGCGAGAATACGTGAGCATTCTTCTTCAGATCTCTCTCGAGTAAAGTGTTCATAAAACTATTGCAACTGAGCTGTGTATATGAATCCAACTTTCTAGCTCTTCCTCCCGTTTCCTTCCAAACAAACCCAACCGCCAACTTTACCACCAGAGTTGAGATCGTCAGCGTTGCCACAAACACATATTGAATCACTAGTAAAAATGGTAGTGCTGATGGAAGAAGTATGCAACAACCCCCTTTCCATTTTTTCCTCTCTCTCTCTCCATGGTTCAACGAAAGAAGGGATATTTATTGCAATCCAAATCCACCAGCAACATTTCTTCATTTCCTTTCTTCTTTGCGAGTTATATTACAACTTCAACTTATGCTCCAGCCTCCTGCCACTAGCCGACTTTCTCCCAATTTTTTAGTTACTGTCTCGTCTCTTGTTGTTTTGTTTTTTTACTTTCTCCACTCTGTTTCCGCTCTCCCTTAAACGTTGAAATGACAGGGTATATAACTTGTTGTGATATGAGATTTTTAGCGGTCGTATCAGCAGGGGCGCAAAAAAGCTTATGAACAAGTCGTCCTTACAACATTTTTACGACAGTTTTATTTGAACCGCATGGAAACTGACAGTGGTAGTGTGTGCCTATGGTGTAGTGCAATGAATGCATGAGTGCATGCATATTTTGCAGAGTCTCTCTCAATGTACAGGATAGGATATTATTATGAAAGGGAGAAAATTACGTTGCTGTGTGGGATTGTCGTTTGATGATCGTAATATTGTAATGGAGCTGCATGGGATGCTGGCACATTTTTTACTATTTGTATGCATAAAACTGTTATATCATAATATCATATAGTTTCGAGGGTGGAATGATGTATACGCGGTTTTTAATGATGCGGGTTGCATCACATTTACTACTTTTTTTTCAAAGAAAGAGGAAGAAAGTAGATGGGGAAAAGCTTGGGAAATTATCGTAAAATCCGGTCTTGTACTTTTAATAAAATATGGGCCTGGGTGGGAAAACTTTTTGCAATTCTGTATTTATAACGTTGTTTATGTTCATTCTGATGGGGTGAAAAAATTTTCATGTGTGTTAGGAAGCTACATGTAATATCATGTTACGTAAAAAGCTTTCGGAGGAATTTACGCAGAGTTTTAGACCAAAGAAATTTGGTATGCACGCGTGTTTATAACATTATATGATGCTCCTAAATGATTCATATTCACTGTGGGAAATTTATTCTAGTGTTATATGGGATAGCACAGCATTTGGTTTCATTTCAGTCGTGAAACATTTTTTTGGGGAATTTATTACCCTTTAATATAGTTTGTAGCGTGCGTGAAGCCCATTAAATCACAAAGTTTTGTAATTTTTCCAACAATTGATTAAAAATCACTAAGCCCGTCATTTAAGCTTTTACTATATGCGTTATGTTATATGTGATGTGATAAAAACATTCATGATATAGAAGTGAAATAATACAAAGGGAAACTTTTTTGTGTTCCGAAACTTACCTTTTCTGGAAACCAAGGAGTTATAAAGGGCATCTGAAAAGTGTTTGAATAGGAATGAAAGGTGTCAAATGACTCTGGACTAACGGCTCCGACCATGGTGAAGACTCCACGAGCAAAGTGATTACAAACTGTGAAGTGAGCATCAAACAAAGAGAAGAGTCATGTCATTAAATTCCATTACAAATTACAGCAGAAAACTAAGAGTGTGTAGTCTATATAGAGTCATTAGAAACTGTAATCTCAGCCTAATAACAATAATTATTATTACACATTGCCCTTCTGGCATGTTGCTCTTGTTCCCGTCTCTACTTTCATTTCATAACTTGGAGTAAGCCATAGACATACATTGCATTGCAAGCTAAAAGTGAAGAAAGAAAAATAAAGCCAGTAAAATAATATGAGCATAAAGTCACACAAGAACGGAGTAGTCATCATCATCATTACAACAACGCGAACAAATATGTGTGTTCGCTGGAAAAGAGCAAAGTGTAGTTTTCCTGCAATCAATGTTGCTTTTACTTTGTGGCTCCGTGTCCTTCCTTACACAATTTTCCATTTAGGAATAAAAGCGGCTCCGCTACTACTACTACTACTAGCTCAGCTTTTACGTGTGTGATTAAGCAGGTTGGTTGATGTTTTAGTAGTGCACTCTCCATTTCTGGTAGGAAAATGTACAAAAGTCATTTGAAGTTTTACTTTGTCAGAAATTCAGTATATGGACATTCAGCCGGCTATACGTAATTTATACCAAAAACTGCTGTACTGGGTGTTTCTTACAGTGGAAGTTTATTCCATTCTGATTGCCACTTTTTTACAGAGTTTGAGCCGCTCCTTTGTGCTTCATCTTGTTTGGAGATGCTGATGATGACGATGATAGACCTTTCATTAGGTAGTAGCTTGTGCCCTCCGCTATGTGAACGGAATAGTGAGCACAATAATGCAGCAAACTCATAGTCTAGTAGAGAGGCTGCCACAAGAGTGGAGTTGGAGCAAACATATTTAGCAACCAGCATTTTATTGGGTAGCCTTGCATAACCAACAATGTACACAACCAACATTTATTCCTCCATGTCGACCAGAGTTTGTGGAGGGAATCAATAATGATAATGGGAAAGTTTCATTACCATTACAAGTAATAAATGTCCCATCATTATTATGGATTCATCAGGGGTTTTCCTTTGGGAAAAACAACTCTCTTCAAGATCGAGAGGTTCTGGGTATGCGAAAACTCGAGCTTCAAAATATACTCACGTTACGTTACGTTACGCTCAACTTTGGCATTGTGTGCATATGCTAAATTACCATGAACTCGCATATACTTAAACATAAAACTCTCTCTCCATGATATCAAGGGTGTAGACTTCACTTCCACCTAATTTCACATCGTAATTTCTTACTTTTCGTTGATACCAAAACAAACTTTTGCTGCTTTCCTAGCTTTTGATAAATCATGTAATGGCAGCCATGTGTACATAATAATATGTTTGCATGCAAAGTTTTATCTTCAAAATGTTGCAATTAAGTTATGGATGTGAAATGATATTATTTACAGCGTGCTAGTTTCCTCTCTCAGGGAGAAGCTTTCAATTTGAGTATGACGCAGCAGAAATGATAGATCAAAATGATGAGGTAAGTAAGGATTGCATTAAAAGAGAGTGCGCCAGCAGGATGTAGTAATGCATGTACTTTGATGAGTTTCCTCAGAAGTTGCACATGTAATATGTATGCTCTACTTTAGATAATTGAAATGCTTCTTTAAAATGGATCTTGATTTCAAAGTTTTTGTCATGTTTACCAACATACACTTGGAACTGGGCTCATTATCGTGAGTGTAATAGTACATATTATACAACATAAAATATTCAGTAGGTTTTTATGCCGTGGGTTACAAACCAATTGAAATCTATGCTTGGAAACTCAACGTCCATTGTTCCAACGCTAATTAATTGATCGAACGTCACAGCGACATTTTAGTCGCAAAACGAATAATCAGGAATATGGTGCGTAGGTTGGGAATCTGAGAAAAATTAATTTAATCAAACACCCACGCATTATTTTTCGTTGATGATTTTGGTAAACCAACAACATTTTATCTTGTAAGCTCAGTGCTATTCAAACGGATTTTGAGCATCATCTGTCCCGTCGGGCTTCAACTGTTCAGAAGATTGGATAACGAATGTTGTGATGATGTGTCTCATATTCGACGGAATTTACTTTGTTGTCATTTGTATCTACCACATAATAGGTATAGATAGATAAATAAACCGTTAATATAAACTCTGCTTTTATTTTCCCTGTCCTCATCTCAACTCTCTTGACAGTGTGAAATTTGGTCTGTCAGTCGACGTTTCTTGGCTAGGTCGTTGGAGAAAGCTGTGTTGTGATGCTTTTATGTTGCTGCTCACATTTTCCACTGTTGCACAGTTGTGATAACAGCATGCATTGTAAACAATAATATGTTGGTTGACATTCCCTCATTTGCTCAACATTTACTTACTCATTCGAGGATCAGACGTGCATAGCGGCGAAGACTAATAACTTGTTGGTATAGTAAACCTTGTGTAAACCAAATAGGTATATTTGATATACAACCCGTTGGCACAATACAAAGGGCTATGTTCTTATATCAGCTCCCAGATTGAGGAAGTGCCATGTTTGCTTTGAAGAATTTGTAGTAACAGGCTTTCTTCAAATTCTGTAATGAATCAGGCTCCTCTAATAATAATAGTGCTTGTGTACTTACACACACATGCAAATATATTTTCTCATCAAGTCTCGACACAGCTTCCTGTTCTCGGAAGAAATGGCTAGAGGACACAATTGCCTGAGAGCATGTTCCAGAAATATGATTCCGAAAACCACACTCATTCTCACAGACATCCAGCACACAATTTGGTTCTCTCAAATGTATTTACCTCGTTCTTCTCCTCCGAACAAAGAATAAGGGCATAAAGAGTAAATGATGGATGAGAAGGTTTCCGACGAAGGGGCAAAATGTACACATCTTTTCATGTCTATTATTATTGCAACACATTAGGTGCACATGTGTGTATCAAACACAAAGGAGTTTTTATACGGAGAAAGTAGCACGCTCTACGTAGTAGTAGACACGATATTCCGTTTCATGAGGAAAGTAATAAGTTTAAAATTTAGTTGTCTCCAAGTAAAATATCCATGAGGAGGAAGAACAAAAAGGAGACGCAGTAGCGAGCCTGTTACGAATAGCATGTCAATGCCAAAAAGGACAGCAAGTGGCTTATTAGCTTACACACAAAGTTGCAAAGTGGTATAGGATCCTGCTAATAATACAGCATTATGAGCCGCTCAAGAGGAAGGAATAGAAATGTGAAGGATGTTAAAGTAAGCAAGACAGAGGAAGGAAGGAAAAAGAGGCTAGGAGGAGGATGGGATACCAAAAAGGGGACACAGGAGCAAGGATACTTTCACAAAGAAGTGAGTGCTAAATTGGTTTAGTCGATTTAATAATCCTGAGCTTGGCCCTTTTCTCTACTCCGTATCCTCTCCTCTCACTCGAGCATCCATGCACATAGCTGTAATAAAGATGAACAAAGGGAGAAAGTAAAATTTTAAGTGAGGAAAGCTCCGCTTTATACCACCATATTGTATATTATGTATATGACTATACAGTGTGGATATAATGTAGTCAAACAAAGTTGGTATAAAGGGAAAGGCCAAGAAAGAGACCGAACCGACCCCTTATAGAACCCAACGGTGGCACTTGAGAATTTATATGATTATGAAGTTGCTCCAGAGAAGATGAGTTAGGAACTTTTGCATAAATTCTTCCTATACACTCTGATCTGTCTTCACTCTCATCCTTTCCATTCTCCTGTGGAGAAGAAAGGAGCTCAAGAAAATTTTGGAGCTCCTCCCTGCTTCATTTACTCCTAGTTCTCCGTCATTGTATAACGTGGAAACGGGTACAAAAACTTGCTCATCATCATCATCATCGTCATCATCAGCAGGGTTTGTCTGCTACCAACAAAATTCCATTGAAACAACTATTAGTCAAGTATTGATGTTAATTTGTTAAATTGAATTCACAGCATTCGTCAATGTCCCTTTAAAGGCAAATCCAAATCAATGTTGTTCCCTAACCCGAGACCTAATAACAAGTATCTACATGTGTATTTCCGCTAGAATGAAGGAGTAAGAAAAGGATGTTAATACAAAGCTGTACACTTTCTCACAAAACAAGTAAACCAGAAAGCAACTTTCATTGAATACTTTATTCTTTCTTTTTAAAACTCATGCTTCCCATTGAATTCTTGTTGAACACGAATAATAATGAAGTTTCTACTCCCAGCCTTAGAGCACCACCTTATTATTACTTTTCGTGGAAGTAAACAAGAGCTTTTCTATCTTTCCGACTGAGTGAGTGCAGCGTGGAAAGAGATGAAATGATCTAAGAATAGATCAACTCCTTTTTCCCAAGAAATCTGAAGTAGCACGTAATTAAGAAATGTAATTAAATGATGACGATGCTGATGATGAGAAACACGCAAATTGGATCCCAACTCTTGTGGCCTGCTCTGTCTTTCGTAAGTCAGCACTTGTTCGAGGTTCGTGAATGGAAAATTGTATCAATACCATTCGTATTCATGAATATCAACGAGCGGAAAACTTAACTTGGTAAAAATGTTATCCAGCTTTAAAACTAGAACAATTACACAATCAGAAGGAATGGGTTGTGCAAAAAATGAAGCAACTTTCTTTTCCCAGAATTCCTGCACAGACGCGCTCGCTCCAAAGAAATGTATCGTATCAGGGCTATATAGCTATACATTAATCCTTGCTTTCATCTGACAACCTATCAGCCCAACTTTCACTGTGCGGATTAAAATGAAAAGACATTTTATTTTTCGGACGAGGAAGGAATACTGGTGATAATATTGTTCTACACATACATAGCTGGGTGGTGTTTGGTTAGTAAGATTGAAATTTGTGATGGCCGACGGCTAAAATGATGAATTTAATAAGGCTGGACATCGCCAGAGCTGATCTAATAGAAAGAGGCAGCACTCCACACTTGAAAATTTGATTTTGAGCTTCCTATCACCAAGTCCTCCTTTCCATTTCACTTTTCCCTACTTTTTACTCGAAAGAAAGGAGAAGGCATAGAAGACCCACGCTTCCCAACGATAATAGTGGGAAAGCCACATAGATTTATTATAAACAGACTTGCTATGACTAGACATGACCAGTAGTAGTGTTTTCTCCAACGGACGAGGTCTGGACTACTTTGATTTGGTTTGTTCAATTCTCCATTTCACTAAACGAAGTTTACTCGTATCTGGAAGAAAAACTGGAATGAAAAGAGTAGAAAAAAAGCAAGGATAAAGTATTGAATCAAGGTATATCCAGAATACAATGTAAGTTGCCATCATTTCACAGCAGTGCCCGAGGTGGCATTTTTAAGGCTTTGTCTGACTCAACCAACTGCCAACTGCCATGTCCACTTTGAGACGATGACCAAGATTTTTCTTCATTTCTTTTCCGTCCTAGGTTGAAATTATTTTGTACTGACGTAAAAAAAGAAAGGCTACAAATGTACATATATACTTTTGTGAAATAGGGTAAAAAAAAGTTGAATTTCTTTTTGTCTTTTTGTCACTTCTCCTCGGGGAATTTTGCTACTACTACTTCTTCGTATGAAATAGAAAGCGTATAAGAATATACGTGAAAGTTAAAAAAAGTGCAGTATATTTTTCTCAGATGATTTTGTTCTGTAAGGAGAAGTAATAATAATAAAAGGGTCCCCTCCCTATTATTTCAGATATTTCTGAAGGAGTAAGCAAAATACTCATATATGGCTCTTGTGAAATATATTTCTTTTAGCTAACACATCTTTCTGAAGGACTCATCTCAGCAGTAGCACGCCACACCACCGATGAGGAGGAGTCTTGTTTGAAGAAAATTCAATAAATTCACAATTTCAACTAGGGAGCCTCTTGCAAAGAAGAGCAGCGCGCTGTGTGGATCCAGCTCCTGTCTGTGCCTCTACCAGGTATATTTATGCCGCTGCTGCCACATCAAATGTCGGCATTTGGCTCTAAGCTTTATGCCCTTTTCTGTAGGGTTTAAGTTGAAAGAGAATTTTCTGACGAAATGGAGAGAGGAAGTTGTTACACGGAAAAGTAAACTCAGAATGGTAAACCAAGGCATGCTGATAGAGAAGCAGTGCCGATGCTGAGCAGAGTCATGTTCCTTTTTCCGAAATGAAAACATAATGGCTAATGTACATACTCCAATAAACAAGAAGAGCTTCAACAGACATGTTCCAATATAGGAGCCCATTCTTTATATGAACAAGTGTAGAAAAATTTGAAATTCAATGCAGGAACCTAAGGGCATGCCCAATTTTGGATGAAGACAAAGTAAAAAAAGTAGAGAAAAGAAAACGGAAGATTAGAGAAAACAAGCAAAATAGCTTCCAGCAAGATAAGTATGGCAGGTTGAAAATAGCCCCTTTCGTTCTCCCATCTACTTACGCTCTTAGAAGCGACACTCAACCGACAGTGGACATGCATGACTGTCAAAAGATTTCCTGGAAATGACCAACAACTGGAATCTTAACAAGACAGCTAGCACTATATGTGTATGTAGCTCCGTGGTAGTTTGCATTATATTACACTGCCACTTGGTGACCGTCGGTGCTAGAAATCTATGAGTATGTTTTGTATACCAAACTGCTCAGGTAGTCGCAGCATTTTCCGAACAGAATGTATTTCTATTTTTGTTTAAAAATTCCAGAGAATGTTGACCCCTCTTATCAGTAACTAAGTGAGGAGTGTGCGCAGCTGTCTTGCCTATTTTGCTTGAATACCTTTTGCCCCGGTAATTATCATTTCTGTAGTTATAGACGTTTCACAACACATTAGAATGATTTTGTGCAAGGAAGTAAAGAAACAAGGCGACATCACAAGGGAATACGAGTGGGCGAAGGAGAGAAAAAATCATGTCAAAGCAAAAAAGGGAAATGAGCTTTTTATGTATGTAGCCAAGCACTCACAGATTAAGGAAACTGTCTTGATTCTGAAGCTCAGCTGAAGTGTGAATGTTATTAGTACGTTAGTCTTGCTTCACTTGTCGCATACCAATTTTTCCCAATATACTGCCACGAAGAGGAAAGCATGTACGGATATATTTATGGATCTTCTTTGAGATACAAATGTATTTTTGCTACACGCTTGCATTTTATTGGGAGCAGCTCCCCACCTAAAATTCTGAGCGACAGTCCCCCGAATAAAAAGACAGAAGAAATGGCTCGCTGATGATGAAGTCTTCGACTTAGTTTCTCTCCTTATCATTTATGTATTCAGGCCATGCATGCATGACAGTCTATGGTCAATGTGCCTTCGTTTTTTGACAACGTAAATAGCACTACAGAATTACAAGATCAGTAAACTCCTCTCACTTTGAGCAAAGTCCATTCTCTACACAGGGACACAGGGACTGAGGGACGACACAGGGGCAAAACTAGCTCCTCTTCGACACTTTCCCTCTTTATCTAATTTACTCAACTTAGTTCTTTCCAGGGGAAGTTTGTCAATCCAAAACCCAATTTGATCCTACTCTGTATTCACTGTTGCAAAAAATGCGAGGAGTTGGATGGACGTGTAACATAAATTGCATACTGAAATAGGATGCTACATCTATACATACATTATGAAATAGAAAGCACGGAGAGCATCCATACTTATTCCTCTGCTAGTACTGTCACATCATAATGTTCCATGCCTAAAATTTCACTTTTTGTTCCTATCACCGCAAGCTGAAGGAATGAATAAAAAAGTGATAAAAACTGCTGAAAGTACTTCAAATTTTCGAATCTCTTTCCAATTGAAAAGGATGCAATTTAAATAAACTTCAGAGAAGCGCCTAAGTTGCACATAGCAAATACGATGACAGATAAATTGAAATGGGCTGACAGATACAGAGCCAAGCTTACAAAATGGCCACGCTGGCTACCTATTTAGCTAGTAAATTTAAAACAATATTATATAGAATGGACGCAAGCTCATATACATTCATGTGTACCTAATCACTTCCATTCCAGATCAGAATTCTTTCGTTGAACTATGAAACGTAGAAATTCCTTCACACGAATCAACATTTTGTGTGTCTAACAAAAAGCTCTTGTGCGCCAAGTTTTTTAATCTTGGACTTCTTGCCTTTTGCGTAGGAGTCTCTTCAAATTACACTGTCGAAACGTTGCCGTGCTCTACTCACTCTTTAGAAATATTATTTCGTCGTCCCTTTGATGACAAATATTGTTTTTATTCTCTTTAAAGGATTCTTGGAAATATCCGTATCCTATTTTGAAACCAATAAAGTCATCGAATTTCTTTCCTCTGGATCTTTGTTTGCTGTTCTCTAACAGAAATAGAAAAGAGGAACAGAAGAATGTGTGAGTGTTCCCAGAAGAGTCACCGTTTCTCCGGAGGTAGTCAATTCAACAAATTTATCATAAAGCTAAGCTTACTCAGCGTAGGTTTGTCTGGATCTGGAAACATAAAAGGGCGGATGAGGTTAAAGCATGAAAAGGTCACTTACTCACGACGGAGAAAGAAGAAGTCATACGAATGTACAGAGCAATATAAGAAAGAGACGGAATAAGATAAAAAAAATCCAACATCCAGTCCAATTTAAAGCTGATTTCGGGTAAACTAAAATTGAGGAGTGATGGTAAGCCGAGTCAGCCGATGGCAGAAAGGAAATACGAAACCTCTCAGAAGCACCACTACTACTCCTACTTTCAATTGGATGAAACAGAAACATTCTCTCAGTTTTTCGTCATATATCCTGGATCGAACACAAAATGTGTGATCAAAAACAGTGGCACTATTCTGTTTGAAAAGTAGTAAGCAAAAGTACAAGTTTCTTTCTCAAAAGAGAGCAGGATCCCCTCCCTTCTCTTTTTCTTTTGCTCTCCTTTTGATGTCGACAAACTTGATTACATGTTCTGCATTCAAATGCCCATTTAAAACATGCCTAGTCTGCTATAGGAGGCAAAGACTGAGTGAGCAAAGCGTTAGAAGGAACATAGTTAATATAGTAGCTCCCAGTTAAGATTACATATTTTCCTATATTCATTGCAAACGTTGTTATGTGATATTGGCAAATCGGTCCTGAATTGAAGTGAAAGTGGAGGAGCAGCAGCAAAAAAGAGATGAGCGGAGATATAAAGTAAAAAAGAAATGAACCTCATTTTCCTCTATATTTCATGACATAATGCAACATGACTGAAAAGTATATGATAAAAGAAAAGCCATGTATCAGTACGGAGAGCCAATACAACTATTATGCTTGAGTATGAGAGGACTTTCTCCCGGAATAATAACATGGAATCTGCCTAACTTAGGCTGATCCTTGGGTCGCGTCGTCGTGGCCTTATTTCATGAGACTATCAAAACACGAGGAGGGTTGAAAGCAGCCGTATACAAACACTATGTACATACATGATTGGAACGAGTACAGACCGTTTTCTTTCCATCGACGACCGATTTTCATCTCTCTCAGGCATAAAGCCACTTTTCCAACATTTTACTTTAGTACTATAGTGAGCATTTAAGTGGCTAAATATTCATAGTGCTCGTGTAACTGCTAGCCAGAAGCATGTTGATCCCTGGATAAAAAATATGTCTTTCAATACGAAAATATTATGCGATAAACATCCTACAATGAAAAATGTGATATTATTCTCTCCCGTTTTCTTTGCAACCATTCCCGCATCATACTCATGATATGATACACCGAGTAAAATATCAAGTGGGAACTGTTATCTTTTCCAATATCAATCCCAGCACCAGAGCCAACATATTTAATATCTGTCTCATCAAATCTAACTAAGTGGGTCAATGAAAGTTGAATGGTGCTGGAGGAAAAATATATAACACACACGCCAATGTGCTTGCATACTCATTGTCAGTTTGATGTCGCGAGGCGAGAGATTGTGTGAGATGATATATTTCTTCCATCACTATCCTCCTTCCTGTACTTATGTATGGCTGGATTGTTTCAACAAAATTAGCCTTTTCAAATTTATAAAAACGAATAAATCAAAGGCATTGAAAAAATTTAATATTATTATATACACAGCTATAATATAGTCGACAAAAAGTAACATCAATCCAACTCATATACAGCATGTCGTTTATATTTCGTTAGTACACATAACCGTGTAGGTCAATAAAAGTAGAAGTAAACACTACCTATACACTATATATAACACCACCACACATATTATATGGTTAAGAGAAAGTAGAAACAAAAAATTGCAATGTGTGAGATTGGGCTGAGTACATATGGCAAAGTGAAAATATCACTTTTGTAACCAAAAATGTAGTGAAAAGAAGTGTCATTTTCAAAAAGAGGGAAAGCAATCTGCTGCACTTTCCATTGGGAACGAAAAGGGGTACTAGAAGAAGTGAAAGTATATCATGTTGGATGGCTATAATATAGAGGAAGTAACCTTAGCATGAGTGGTAGTGAAAAAATAGTGGGGATCTAGCTTTCAAAGGGTTCATGTTCATACATGCATGTATTCATTCATCTACTGGCTCTGCTCACACTCTATATTTTTGGTGTATTCTCACATTACATTAGCTCCTCTGTCTATCTTTATGTGACTGTTTGGAATCGTGTGGAGCTTTCTAACTACCATTCATGTCGGTGTGTGTGTAGACATTCAAGTTGAGGTATTTGCAATAGAATCTTTTTTATTTGGGGAGCGAACTGGGAATTGGTTGTGATATTGACGGATGAGAGCAAGAAACATATCTCAGACCAGATAAAGTTGAATACGACAGCAACCAATAATTCTGTCACTCTTGGTTCACTCCGGCAGTTGTAACAACTTCCATTGCTATTGCTGCTCCCTCCCTCAGCCGCTCTCTCGTTTTGTGTGACGTAAAAATAAAACGTGTGCCAATGGAATACTCTGCTTTCCTTTTTACTCCTTTCTTTTCAAATGGTACTAGGAAATGTGTCAGTTCACAGAGAGAAATAGAGTAGACTCAACTACTCTTACATGCATTATGCATACGAGTAATTTAAAAAATCAACAAAAATAGGATACGAATAAAACTCTTGCGAATATGTAATAAAATGTGTAGATAAGTACAAGTACACACATGTGTGTATATATCCGTAATATGGTTCGGAGTAGAAATGGATCGAGCATATTGTCGACCTGTCACACGAGATTGAATACAGAATCCCAGTTCTCCAACCATTTTTCAGAGTTGCCGAGTGGGTTGGAGGTTTTGGAGAGTTTCAAATTTTATTCGAGTAGTTTTTAGCAAGTTTGAAAAATACTTGGATGTGTAAGTACTTTGCAACAATCAAACTACTTCTCACTGCCACATTACTCCTTCAAAAAGATTACAATGACAAATTTCCACTTTATGCCTGATGACAAATTATAAAGCAAATATCTACGGAGCCAGTTGAAAGTTGGAGAGAACAAGTTGTGCAATAACCTTCGGATGCTGCATACATACAGTTTTACACCATGTCAAAAAAAGACGCAAATAATATAAAGTATCGACACGAAACTCAGTTAAATTTTCGCTATTCTTGTTCACACTAACTCAAAGTGGAAACTGACTTCAATACAAGTTCTTTATCAGTAGAATAATAGCATCTGCTTTATTCCATTATCTATGACAAATACTACTCGCGTAACAAAGTATATCATGCAGATAGCCTTAAACTCAAGTAAAGTTGCATCCAGCCTTTCCTTTTTTCACATGATCCAAATTCCTTCTAGTACGGTAACGGCATCCAGGAAAAAAAGTGAAGGAAACTATCACATGATTTTGCAAGCTCCGCGTCTTGTTGACTGACTGACTGCCTGTCTAAAGCCTTATTATTCTGCACAAGAAAGGAAGCTACAGAGAGAACAGAAGAGATGACTTAAACTTGACGATGCTCCACCACACTATTGCATATTAAGTGCACAACATATCAAGCACACACATTATATAGTCTGGCTCTCACATCAACATCCAGTAAATGTGCACTTGGCTTCATGTCAAAAACATGTAGGGAAATAAAATGAGCCATGTCACGAACTGTAATGGTGATGATATTTTTTACCCTCGCCTTTTCTTCTTCTTTTCTCTTTCATTTTTCCTTTCCACATCATACGGGCATATATATGTACATATGGACTTTGTACATTTCATTCTTCTGTCTCATTTTATTCCGGGGGTTTTCTGTCCGTAAAATAATGTACATGAACATGAGAAAATGCACTACATTTCGTCCAGCAATGCATATTATATGGCTGGGTATCACAAGGAAAATCTTGGTGTCATTCCATTCACTCCAAGAATAAATGAGGCAGGTGGATATCCATATGCATTTCGGCTACTCATCGTCTCTCGTACATACTGAATGAAAGGGCTGCTGATGATGAGCAACTGAGTTTGCTATAAGAAGAAGTACACAGGCGTAGTTGTTAGCCTCTTTATGGCAACAATATATAAGAGAAAGTCATACATGTGCATTTTGTACATTGATGAAAGCAAGTGAAAGGAGCGTATCTTTTTCGCTCTATATATTCTTTTTCTTCGCGAGCCTAACCACTCTCGTGAAGTATGATAACGAGATAGATGATGATAGCTTCGGCAAAAAAGTGTAGCGAATACCAACATATCTATATTCTTCTTTCATTTTAAGAAAATGCCTCACCTTCCCCATGTAGTACGTTACGCATGTACATGGTTATCACATCACGGTTCGTACAACAACGGCCTTTTAGTGAGTTTTCTCGTTCTAGTAACTCACTTGAGTTATCACTCCATGACATGGCCCACTCTGTAGGTAGCTATCATAGATTCATGGGATGAACTCTATTTCCCCAAGAAAACATACGATGATTGTGTAAAAGCGGGAGAAAGTGCGAGTGCTGGTTTAGTTCGGTTGTCTACATGTCTCCCCTCCTGAATGCTTTTGTTTTTTTCACTTCCTACCTCACTCACTCACTTGTTTCGCTTTTTTGGCATCCTTTTGGCTTCACACTCTCCCTTGTTTGTCTAGTTTCCCTTTCATTCCTAAGGTATAGTGGGCTACGATGAAGATGCGATGTATTATTATTATTATTATTATGATTATTATGTATTATGCAGCTCCTCCTGATTTAAGATGCAGGCTGCTTTGTGAAACTCTGCTACTACTACCTTTTAAAGCCCGAGGAGAAAAGAGAAAGCAGGACAGGATGTATAGATTCAATAGGTCCGTTCTCATGTATGAATTTTGTGTATTATATTATATTATGATATGACATGGCTTTCGGAGGAAAAAATAACCCTATCCATTTCCATTTTTAAGAAGAATCACAGTGGAGCATTCAAAGCCGAGCTTTTCTTATATTCTTTACAATATATCATCATCACCGTAGGCGGAAGCTTAAACCATTGCATCAGCATCAGCCAGCCGCATCACATCAAGGACTATGGAGTGTTCGTAATATGAGACGAGAAACATTATTTTTTTCTTCGAATACTCCCCAAACCAGAAGTTGGATGTGGAAAAGAGTAGCAACACTCCACATGCTCAGCACAGCAGTTTCTTTTTGCCCTTAATGATCACATCACATCATATTCATCTTACTTTAGCATTTTATCACTGGTAAACAACCTGCATGACGGGAATCTCCTTTTTATGCCTTCGTTACACATTCATAAAATATGCATTAGTATAGATGACAGACCCATTTTTCCTTCTTCAATTGACTGAGCTTATTTCACATTTATGAGCGTCATTCTCAACTGTCGTACTCCGCTCCTTGAGAACTGATCCGGTGTCTTGTGTATCCACATTGTTGAAGTTGTGCTGAGCAGCAGCGTAGAATTCCTGAGAATTTATTAAGCTGATACAAAAAATACACCAGCTCATTCATTTTGCTCAAGCTTGACATGATTGTTGATTTTAAATTGAATAGAAATTCACAAACTTCAAAATACACCAGATTTGAATTCGCAGCTGGGATTTTCATGCAGAATTCAGTATCTGTAAGGTTTTAGAGCCTGACACTGGACTGGATGCCAGGCGCCTACGGCCTGTAATTTTGTATTGTCGGTAATGCAGAAGAGATTAGTGAGAACAGGAAACAATGATCTCAACTTGCTCTCTTGCACGCTCGCTTCCTTCCCACCACAATAGTAAGTAACTTAAGCAAAATGGAAGTATGCCAGCTTGTAGATTTAAGCAGTGGACTTAGAGGAACTGCTTAGCAGTTTCCTACTGAAAAACGGCTCTAGGTATATATATTTATAATGTGTAGCTCCACTAAAACCAGGGAAAGATATGAGAGGTTTGCAACTTCCTGTTTGCTTGCGCTGCTGCTTTATTTGTGGCTTTTTACTACTGAGTTACTTTCACGGTAGTGTAATAACATGCATCACATGTGAAGCGGCGTATTCTTTGTTTCGTTCTCCTACTTTAATGTCTTGCTCTTCAGCAGTTAGCACAAAATGTTCAAGTTGCATTGCAGCCAAGACTGGAGTCGAGACCTTGCTTGGAGGAGCAGACACCAGACAACCTGAGACAACGAGTCTCTTCTACAATGTGTGCGAATGGACTCGTCGCTGCATCACCAACATAACATGAGCTGCTCCGTCAACAAAAGTGAAATAATGAGGAATATAATTTGAGTCCAGAGGCCGTCCACCCATCCGTAAGTGATTCCAAATTAACAAAACCGCTAAGCAGCTTGTTTAAGCTTTCACTCGCTTTCTCTATTATACAAGTACGACATTTTATGTCCATGCTCCGTATAACACACAGTATTTTGGCAATTGTAAACGCTATTGTGCCTTAAAAGAAACGCTTTTGTACGTTTAACCCTCTAAAAATATACGCACGCAACACAACAATGTCTGCTGAAACCTCACAACACAACTCGTAATCGTAATATTCGTTTGCTCACCACAATCTAAAAAATACCACATAATAATACAGCAACTATTTTGGAATTTGAGGCTAAACAACCGAAGCCTGAGTGAAGATTTAGTGATGGTACAGCCTTGGGAAAATAAGGGAAAGTATGTTTTCGTGTATATTTTGAAATACACAACAACGATGGTTGGAGGGGAAAGGGTATTTACATTGAAATATCATTTTGATCCTATCCCCTCACGCGCTAACTTAGTTTTGTCTATGAGAATTTAGAATTATTACAGTTACTGCATAGATTATACTAGTTGGGAGGACGATCGTTAGTGTTATTTGATGGTTGCAACCCGAATTCCAGAAAAACCGGAAGCATATACAAGCTTATGTAATTTAGATCTTGGCAGAGACCAGCGATTCATCGAATTACTGTAAGCGGGTGGATCGAGTTGCTTGGCTGTTTCCTCTGGTAAAATATTTTCTTTCGTCATTACCACATAGTAATGCTGTAGCACTGGGGCTCAGCAGTCTCGGCTCAAGTTCACGGAGGATGGAATGATAATATGAAGATGTGGAGTGGACAAGATAATGTGCTGGACCGAGATATATACAGGAAATCACTTGAATATTTGCTCAGCAAAACTTTTCATACGCATAACTTACTTTGTAGTGAGAATGGAAATCACTGCAGAAATAAATGTTTCGCTTCAACTTCATGGAGGATTTTGGATTTGTAATATTCCACATGGATTCTTTATAAATCCAAGTGGATTTCGTGGGGAAATTATGGTCGAGGCGATTTCCACTGAAGAATTTCATATCTACGACGGTTATGATAATAATAATAATCCAAACCGCGTGGACTCAAGGACGACGTGTAGACGAAATAATGTTAAAAATATGCAAGACAAACTAGCAATCTGTCGGTTTGGAATTCAGGGTGCGGTTTAATCTCAATAATGAGCTGATGGATTTTAAAACAACTACAATCTAATAAAATTACTCAAGCCACGACACAAAAATAATGAATTTCAGGAACTGTCTAGCAATATGATTCGGGGAATTGTTCATTTTATCAAGCCGTAATAAAACAAACTTTCGATTTCGTTAATAATTTCCAGAAGAATTCTATACGTTTGCAACTATTCTTTAGAGTACATATTCATATGCAAAAGTCGAAAGGAATTGTTCAAATTTCATTATAACAACACCGCAGCCATTTTCTAAAAAACAGAACTGGATTTACGCACAGTCCCGTAAATATTACGGCGGACTTACTAGAAAAACCACATGAAAGTCAATGTGACAATGATATCGATAATGAGCAAGCACGATCTCATTACAATTTAGTATTATTCAGCGATCACGTTATGCATAATATGCTTAGTTAGTTAACCCCCTCTCCAAACAACCTACTAAATCCACACGGAGAGGAGAAGTTTAGTTCATGATAACTAGTACAACTTGTTACAATGATTACTTTATGGCGAAATGCATCGCTGAACGTTTGTTCATTTCATTTTATATTGCTATGATGGGCATGATATGGTGTTGATGAGTGATAAGTGTGTGCCCACTATAAACCGTACAAAATTCACAAATGAATAGTAATAATGTAGATGATTTATGTACTTGGAATATTATGGATGTACCTTGTAAAAGTTTGGCTGCATGTTCCAAACCCATGAAATAGCATAAAAGGGCATTGGAGAGAAAGGGAGAGGGAGCCAGAGCAAAAGCGCGCGTCAGCGGTGGAAACTCTGAGCTGAAACCGCACGTTTCAAATAGATGAAACGAAAATTTCTCTAATTCCTTGATGAATGATGCAAATGATCTCATTTTCCTACTCATTCCCTTGTGAAATATTTTAGAATTAACTGTGTTGTGCAGACCACTCCAATGTATACATGGATGATATAATGTCTTCCTGTTGCATATATAAATAGCTAATATAGATAGATCGGGGCAAAGCGATGCATATTGAAGATGTTTTTCTGTACGTATTTCACCACTCTCTCAGGTTACAGCCTTCCTTCCGTTGCACCATATGCCGTTTCATCAGCAAGGAATGAACTGAAAACTGCCAGTCATAGATATAAGTTGTAAGTGCTGCTCACAGACAAACTACATTCATACATCACACACTGGCTCATGACAATGTGAATAATTTCACTAAGTCATGCCTTTTACTCAGTTCAATTTACTGCTACACTGCACGAGCCATGAGCCATCATCATTCCGGGAGACTGATTCCCCATTTTTTGGGTAAAAAGACGAAATATGCCTTCGGATATGGATGTACGGAGCACAACAGACATGAGCTTGCGTAATGCTATGTATATTCCAACAGTCATTTTCCATTTTTCACACTTTTCTCTTTAGCTCAAGCTGTATCTTTCTCCGAAAGAAAGTAGGTACTTTGGAGGAAGTTGGGAAATATATAGAGGAATACATCAAAACGTTACAAATATTATTTTTATAAAATGTTGTTTGCAATCAAACCGCACACCAGAGAAAGCAAATATTTAAGCTTGACTGTATATACTGTACTGATTTAAAAGGAAAGGCAAACTAAGCACCAATTTACTCTAATGTATACTTTATACTCTTTTATGTTTCAGTTTTCTCTCAACGTATTTACAAGTACTCTTGTGTTTCTAATTGAAAATTAGAGGAAATATAATATATACAACAGTCAACACAGTGAACACGTGTTGTCATCATGTGTGTGCTATTACTCTAATTGATATACGCTTGCTAAATGTAACTAACGGTTTTATTCCTACCAAATATTCTGCTGAACCAAGAAGCTTTTTAATTAACAAATTCACTTGATTAGAATCAAAAGAATTCGCTGTTCACAGCCTCCATATATAAAAGGGCTGCGTATTTCCCTATTGAGTTTATGCATCCAATTTTACTTTCTTTAGTAATGTTTGAACATGTACAATTTCAGGCGTTGTTACGATCGGAGTATATTAGCGTGCAAAATGTAATATTCAAGTACTTACAGCAAAATGAGGCTAGTCGCATGAGTAAACATGAAGTTTCTCTAGATGCCAAAGTCGACGGTGAACTGAATAGAGCCGAATTAATTTTATACAACAAGAACAAGGTATATATAGCTCAGGTTTGAAAGTGAATTAGCTTTTTCCTTCTTTCCCCAACATTTAAACAAGAATTGGTTGTAGTACGTTTCAATAATTTCTTGTTACATAAGTTTTTTGGTAGAAAAAAAAGCTGGATTATTTTTCTGAAAATCATTTACCTACTCTTACTAGATTTTGTACCTACTAACTAATGCAACTTCCGCATTAAGTTAGAACAAGGATGGAGTTTTACATTATCAAAGTGACTCTTAATTTTGTACTGCTGAGAACTTAGCTCGAACTCTCTCTCGCAGGCTTTCACCGGATCTTTTTATAGAAGCAAGGTTGGAGTACGGCTGCATTCTTTTTTATATTTCCCAGTCCTTCTGATTATGTGAGACAATATTGTACACGTTACAACTTTTCTCCAAGATACTTTCTAACTTTCTGGGGCCAATAAACGACAAAAGTAATAAGTCACAATTTTTATGCTCAAACTTGTTCCACTTTCGGCATTAACAGTACTTAGAAAGGTGAAGAAATGCTCAGCCATCCCAAAAAGCAGTTTTTCGAGTGAGATGAGAACTGGAAAACGTGTGTGCATCCAAATAATATATAAACACATAGGAAAACTTTATGCAGAGCATAGAAAGAAAGGAATATGTATGTATTATGCAATATTATAATGCCGAGTCTACCACTCACTTTGTATTTGTATAGTCTACCTATTACAGAATGGAAGCAATCATAAAAGTGGAACAAATACAGATAATAACTAACTAACATGCTCAACAAAAGTGGAGGTGTATATAAATAGTATAAGAGTCTTCTGTAGCGAGGAGACAGGCTGTAATGAAAGAGGAAAGGAATAAGTGGGGAAAATACAAAGTAACCGGAGAAATAAAGAGTGAAGCATCCACTCCTTTCGTTCATCTTTCTTTTCTTCCATTCCTTTTCCGAACGACCGGGAAAATGATTTATGAGGGGAAAGTGAGTTGTAGAGGCAGCTTAGGGATTAATGCCATCAGAGAATCAAGTGCTTTGTTTGTCTGCTCACCTCATCTTTCAAATATGGGAGTTATATTCATATAAGATAGTTGATGAAGTAGGCTGTAGTCGTATATTATAAAAGGGAGTTCTTTATGCACAAGAATTTTGATGATACCAATACAATATATCTACTGCTTACCCTCCTGATGCAAATAAAAAGTCAGAGTAAGTATGCAGAATGGAGATAATTCATTTCAAATATGAGTTAATATGCCTTGCTGAATAGAATAGGGGACGTGAAATTGTATTTCAATTGCTGGTAATAGTATCTCCGTTTGTATCGGAATTATTCATAAATAATTCACATGGCCGACCACGGTTTAAATAGATTTACAACAAGAGTACATGTCCAAATTATTATTAACGGGGATAATATACACAATCTGCAGCTTCAAAAGTAGAGGTAAAACTCATTGTAGCCCCAGATCTGACCAGGCTTCAACTCAACCTCGGCTAGTGAAAATAAGCTGCGGGAAAGTGACAGGTTGATGATGAAGGAAAAAGTTTACCAAACACTAACTCATGTCATCTACTTTAGTAAATATAAATGAATAATACAGAAAATCTGTGAAATATACGTTCGTAGCAAGGAGGCGTGGATTTTCGTCAACAGTTTGACTCCTCATTCCATGCAAGTTGGACACTTTCTCCGCAACTTTTACTTACACTTCACTTCACATACTTTCACTTGTTTGGTTTACATCCAAATTCCTCATACATTGAATTTAACTAGCCGCTTCCACCACATCATTATACTTTTTGTCACTTAATTCAGTGAAACTAGGAGGAATGCGAAGACCTCTACAATAAGTATACAAAGTTGTTTTTCTCATGTCACTCTATGTGGTTGCCATTTTCAGTCATCTACCTAAAAACTTTTGCAATATTGCAGACCACTATCAACATCAATGTCACAAGAAAGCTTGAGTGAGACTGTTTTGCATTCCATCAAGAACGAAAACATGTGTAAATAAATGTTATAGTGCTGTTATAATTTCTATCTACAAAATATAAAACTCCTAATTTGAAACGATTTATGCTCTCTTGAACTACTTTCATTTTCATGTACATCCGTAGCTGAAATTGATCCGCTATCTAATTTATTTTCCAATGTATACTCCTCATACTCACTATGATTTTAGCATGAGACGTCCTTCTCTTTTCTTCTATCATAGCTGTACTTTTTAAACTCGATGAGCTTATGTAAAGTGAACACGAATATTATCTCACACCTTATCTATCTTACAAGTGGATTATTCCATGTTCATTTTCATGAGTGAATGAGTTGAGGCTCCATTTCGCATATACACTTCTACACTACCGCTTACTTAGTTTCGGTGGATAGAGTGAAGTATTCCCACCGCTATTTCATGCTTCAAGCATCAGCTACAGTAATCATGTCCCTTCGTAGTTAGCTTTCGCGTTTACTCTTTGATTCAGCTTCCACACCCTCTCCACTTTCTCCCTAACCTATATACATACATTATTATACCTTGACGCTTTTGGTAGGAGCACAAATAAGTAGCATTTGCACACGGATTACATTCGCTTACTTGGATCCTACCACAAACTTTTGTGGTTACGAGCAAAATGACGATGATGTTTAATAACAAAAATATATCCGTATGTTCGTGTTTGTTTACAAAAAGATGTGATAAATTTGCAAAAAAAACCTTGTCCTGTAGCAAATATGCAAACATGAAACGTATACATTCATCCCAACTTTTCTGGAGGAACAAAACCGATTTAACAGATTATTGTCATGATTTGTGTTTCTGAATATTTTATGGAAACGAATACATGCAAACATTACGTATTTTTAAACATCCAAGAGGCTCTCCTCCGCAATAATATTGTTGGTTGACAAACATACAACAAACAAACCCAGGAAGGGAAGTCAGCTAAGCGGGGTCAAGAGTCCCTTTTCTGCAACGTCCCTATTGTTAAGATGGAGTTAAATTGCAACTCGTATTTGTAGTTTTATTGTTTGCCTCTGTGAATTTGAGTGAGTGAGTGTGTTTGTATGTGTATACTGTGCAGAGGAAGGGAGCGGAATTGGAGTAGAAACCAAAGAGTCAACATGTCCTCGGGTTACAAACGAAATGTAATGTAAGAAACGCTACAAAGACTGACTGAGCACTCCAATAATACTCTCTCCACTTCGTAAAATCATCACATCGATGAAAACCCTTTCTTTTGAAATGAAACCTTGCTCAGTTTCTTTTCCTTATGAGAATGCCGGGAGAATGGTGACTGCGTTTGAGAAAGATTCAAGTATTCTTTTAATGCTTACGATGAATTGGTACGATATATGAAAGGGCCACATCCCCATCCAACCTTATAACATAAAGATACAAAGTAATAGGAGATGCCTTTGTTATGGTATGTAGTAAAGATGTAATCCTTTACTATGTGAAGCTCATATCCACACAAGGTTTCCGAATGCTCAAGCAAATCAAGTGTTTTTATGAGTCCCTTGAGGAACAGAGGCTTTTCAAAGGAGCAAATTGTGCACCATACGTTTTCCCATCTTCCCGTTTGAACTTTCATTTCTGTATCTTGCGGAGATGTTGCTGGAGCCCTGCTCAAGTCAATGATATGCTTGTACACAGGAATACATCATACATATTCCCTCCAAATGTACATACCACACCATAAACCATTTTAAGGCAGACATTTTTCTATATAGATTTTCAACATTCAAGACGAAAACAAAAGTACATTTATTTCTATCCAGTTGTTTCACTAAAGAGACGAATGGGGTGAAGAGGAGAAAGCCAAAAATGAAAAGTAGAAACAAGAGAAAGGTTTTTGCATGCGTTTCTCGAAAGGTAATAATTCCATTTCCTCATCCACCCATTGGATTTTATTCACAAGGAGGAGAAAGAGAAAGGCAGGGAAATAAAACAAGTGGAAAAGTATTAACCAAGTTATAAACTTGCCATATACCACTTTTTCTGGTATGAGTAGTACACGTCACCACTTACTGTATACGCGGATACACACCGTTCTCCATTTCCGAGCACAGCAGCAGCGTGTTTTATTACGAGAAACTTTTTTTTTTAGGAAACATCATTATCGTTTCGTATATTATGCAACTTTTCTCCTGCGGTGAAAAGATGCATTTATGACTTCCATATGGTGGAGGCAAACTACATAGGAAGGGTATGTATTATTATCATGGTTATTATGAGGTGTTATGGTGTGAGCGAGCGGTATTTAAATTTCAATATAGATGCATGCATCCATCCATATTTATGTGAAATATATATACGAAACATGAAGAACAGTTTACAGTCATTTTGGTGCTAGTTGATATCATCATCATATTATTATTCAAGTGTGTGTATTATATTATATATTAGGGAGTGTGAATGAAAACAAGATCAAATCCCTTTAATCTTCAAGACCTTTTGGTATATAATATGCCACATTATCATCCACATCCTCTTTACCACCACCAACAGCTCCACCGCGTGCACTCCAATGGCTCATTCACATCATCACCGTGAATACAAAGTTGTTGGCCAAGATATGAGCGGGTTTTCTGTGGCTAAAAATATCAACACCTTATTCATCTCTCCTTCCACTTGTGTGAAGAAAATAGCTCAAAAAAGGTTAAACAAAATCTTAATGGGGGAAAAAGTTTCATATACTTAATGAAAAGTCATTCATCTTAGAATTTATCAGATTATGTGGGAATTTAGTTGAAACTACTGTCTACTTTCACCAGCAGTCCCACGAGAAGAAAGATGGAGGCGGGTGGAGGAGGGGGCATATTATATAATATAATGCATGAAGAAAAGGCCACTTTTGGAGAAGAAGAAGAAGCCTGGAAGAAGATAATATGGTTGAAACAAGACAAGAAAAAGTTTTGCATGAGATGTATAAACGCATAATAATGTCTTGTCTATAAAATACCAATATTAGGGCCAGGGAAGCTTTATAAAATGGCCATATGTAGTATTTCTCTTTATGTCAGCTTAAAACCGAAACAAAAATCTTTAGCAGACATGGTGTGGAAAATCTTCCTCAAACGCAAGTGCGCTCCTTGCCACACCACGTATTATTATATGCATAAAAACGCGTGGACATTAACTATCAACCTTATAGGAATCCATGTACATCCCACTTCTGGCTGGCTGGTGAGCTCTTAAATTCTTGGATATCATTCCAAGAAATTTGTCCAAGATCCCATAAAATGAAACTAATGCTAAACAGCTTCTGGCGAGATGAGTCGTAAATAGTAGCTGAATCTCCCTAGTTCATCTACTACTACTATCCACCCAGAGATTTGTTGAGATATAAGTATCAACGCCACATATGAACGCATTATGCATTTTTTGTTACACTAGAGCACCACACCATTGTAAGTGTATACATGCTGACAAAAAGAGTCGCTGCTACGAATATATTCTCGTATTTTCCGGCTTTCACCCGAACTCCTTTAACAACCAGAAGGATTGGGAGGTTCCTTTTATTCTCCGCGCTTTTGGCAAGGGACCACATCATCACATCATACCATATCTGACTGAGTCCAAGGGAAAGAAAAATGCTTGTCGTCGGTGCACTTTCAAAGACGAAAAAGCAATATTACACGGAAGAACGAGCACATTTTAATCTTGCATCTACTTAATATATTAAAAATAACAGAAACAAGAGGCAATTCATCGGCTTGCGCTTTCCTTTTGTCTCATCGAAATAATATTATTAGGAAGGGGTTCAAGTCAACGTTGAGAAATTTTCAATGAGGACATGGTCAACTGACTTCACTATTAAAAGAAACAATGTTTCGTCGTCAAGAACTATCTGTTATACATTATGGAGAAAGCTTCCGCTTTCCCCAAACGTTTTAAAACACTATAAGCAGGGCAGCGACTGTTTAACCTTTGAAGAAAGACAGTTTTTAGCTTCTCTTGATTACTGAGAGAGTGGGATTAGGCAAGTAAAATAAAAATCCCATTAAAATACACCCAGCATCCGCTCTTTGATGACGTATGTAATCTACGGAAACGGAAATGTTCAGCATTTTCTCGAGAGAGAGAAAGTTAGCAAAATTGTTTCAGCTTGACTCTCCGGTTACATTTTAAAAATTTGTAAAATTTATCATACAAAACAGCCAACTGTGTGGGTTTAAAATATATGTCTATTTTAGCAAAGCCAGGTGTACTCTGAGAATACAATGAGTACGTCAAAGATATGTGATTATAAAAGGTTTATTTTTAGTGTAAGCAATCGAAAACATTGAAAGAGTAGGCAAAATAACGGTGTACTATTTCAATGAGATTGGATTTGACTAAAAATAAAGCCACTATCTACAACTCCAACGGCCATAAGCTTCCAATTTTTTCGTTTTCGAGTGTTATCAAATATCATCTTCAATCAAACCATGTGTCTGCACAAAGAGTAGAGTATAATGTAAAGTTGAATGTTTTTCAAATACGGCACAATAGGTTATTCATAACTTATTCTAGACATGGCGTGGGCAGGAATTGGACTAAAAATCATATACATTTCCTTTCTCATTGGCCAACGAGTGTGGTAAAGTGGAACAGGAAGCCTTTCACAATAAACTAAACAGAGGTGATCGAAAAAAGTATATTTTATTTCTTTTCAGCCTCAAATTAGAGAACCCATGAATCTTCCGGCTGACGAGTTATTGTACATAATGAATAAGAGGTATCTATCTACATGCCCAATAGCAGATACATAAGTTAATAAGTTCATTAAATGAAGCGCAATACTTATAAGCAAAATTATATCGTAAGCGACTGCAGTCTACTGTTACGAAAGTACGATGGAGTAAATACATTTGAAAGTTATATTCTCGTATTTATAGGAGCGTGTAATGTAATGTCCACATGAAATGAAGATTTATTCCTTCAGAAAGAAAGTGAAACGTTCAGAAAACCAAACTTTGATGCTGTGTGTAGTCACGCAGAGGATGAAATGAGATATTTTTGTTCTTGTTTTTTCCTCCGACTGTCTCTTTTTATACGAATGATCACCCAGAGAGTCACAAAAACCAAGTTGTTGAGTCGGAATAGCAAATCTTTATTCATTCATTCAAGCTAGATGCTGGATGCATACCGTGCAAGTTTTTATGTGTGATTGTAGTCCAAGACGCTCTGTTTCGTCTTCTAAAACGTATATTCTACTCGCCTATTGTATGTCATCCATATCTGAAAGAGTTCACTTCAGCTTTCACCATAAAACAAGTGGAATAACAGAAACTACCATTAATCTCAAAGAAAGACTCAAATGAAATCAAGAAATTATTTCAGGCAACCCTTTTTACATTTCCTTTCCATGCCTTGTCCCATATGTATATGACATCGTTTTTGTTGTTGACTAAAACATTTTATCTAATTTCATCATGAGCCAGCCTCCGTTCACTTTCTGCACACAAATTGTATAATTTCCTTCCCGTTCTTATAGGTCTCCGATCAGAAGGCCTATTATCTACTTCAGTATGCATCCTTGGAGTAACATCATGGCCGAACATTTGTGCAATCTTTGGAGAAATCTGCGACTAACTTCAACTGGTAAAAATATGTTCTCTGAGAATAACCCAACGTTCATCGTCGTTACGTAATAATGACAAACTATGCAATTTAAATCCAAATTTAAAAGAAAAGCGGTACAATTTTGACAAGAAAAAATCATCCTTTCGTCACGATCTCCAGTTTATCAATAACGATACGCATCGATTATAAATGGGAAGTCAATGATTCCAGCTCATTACAAAAATACACCACATTTTCCAAATTTTTCCTACCAGCATCAATCCCTCCATGGAATGTTGTGAAATGACATTCCACTCCAAGTGTTTGGGAATCACAAAAATCCATTGAAGTTTCATTCAACTGCTTCTCGGGATAGATAAATCCTTTGAGTTTTCCTTTTCTGACGCCGCACCTACTAGTATTCTACTCTGGCCCATAAACTTTTTCATGTCTCCCCTGCAGCCTCATTATATTTGGATTGGGTGGGATGGGAAGCTTTTGACAACTTTTTTATGTTCTCTTTTGGTGAAAACGGGATGAGATATGATACTTTCCCACCAAGCTTGAAAGTAATTGCGCTATTTAATGATTGTAATACATTCAGTTTATGCAAGCGGGAACATGGGAGCATGATGCTTCCTCGAAGAAAGTCATGAATATGAATAAGTCGTTGTAATTTCCTACTTTGATTTATCCATCCCTTGCGTAATGACTATTAGTAGTAAGTGCGGCTTACGCAAGGAAACTACGCTGATGCTGCTGATAACTCAAAAGTTTGAAACAGAAGCATTGTGGAGAAAAATAACAACCTCAACCGCATCACTCAATGTGATACGATGTAGATGTATCGTGCTACTTTTAAGAAAACAGCCATGGATTGGCGAACACTCAAATTGAACAATGGGCCTTAAACTTTTTATATGTATCATAATGAAAGGATGGGATGGGACTATACTTTTCCACCACCACCACGAGTGAAATGTACTTCTTTTCCATCGAAGCAAGTGAAAATCACGTTGCGCAACAAAACAAGGGCGAGAGGAAGGAGCAAGAATAAAAGAAAACTAAGAGATGAGCAGAAAGAAAGAGACGAGGAGGCATGCATGCTCATCATCATGTATACAAGGAACAAGGAGCTCTTTCTACACAATGGCACACATGTCCTCTCTCCGCAGAAGCACCCAGAAAGGAACGCAACGCCTAGTTGAAGACGCTAAGGAAAAGTGAAAAGTCAAAACTTCTCATCTCACGCTCCGTTTCTCACACAATGTACATTTATGTACGTAACTACTACTCCGTACGAGCAACTACCGCCACCACCACTACAATCTACAATTGTATGCACCATAACATTTTAGTTTGGTGCCGTGTTGTACACTTCTGCACAATGTGCTCGTACTGTAGTAGTATGATATCAACCGTTTAAATGTATTATATATAAATGTATGATTATGAGGAGGCATACGAGAACAGTTTGGCCAAGTCGTCTGAGCTTTCTGCGATGATTACTGCCATTGTCGTTCATGTTCATATCAAGTCATTTAAGGAGGACGTGATATCTTGGCATCATCACATTAGGGAAAAGATTCTCCCACTTATTGGACATACGGGGCTAGAAGCGTGAAGGGGAAACCTGGAGCTAAAAATGTGCACGAGCAAAAAAGCCGTCATCGTCAGTTACTGGGGTCCTTAAAATCTCTTTCTGGAAAAAAGGGGCCATGTCTCCTCCTCTTGAGGCACAAGAAAAAGCGAGACTGAGAAGAAAGTAAATCGGAGAAATCTTTATACTTAACTTTTGCTTTGCTTTGCAACTTACAAAAAGTTGGCTCGTACCACTTTACTTACATTTACTATCTTATGATTACTTATCATATTATTTCAGTATAATGTGTGTATGTCTATCTTGGGGAAATGAAGGGAGAACTGCCATAACAGCAGCACTAAATATCTCGTCATCGTGGCACATATTATTATCATCACTTCTTGTACATGAAGCTTCCCTCGCACTGCTCCATTTTGGAAATATGTAGGTATGTAGTTTTTGTGAAATCCCGTCCCTCTCTCCACGAACAGTCGAGGAGAGAGCTAAAAAGAGCAATATTATGAACCAATACAGCGAAAATCGCCCATATATCGCATCCATTCAAAAGATATTCAAAGAAACTGAACAGATTCCAAGATCGGAGGAAAGAAAAGCTGTAAAGTCGGAAGTATCATTACCATTCCTATCTACACTTTTCCAGTAGTGGCAATACAAAACACTGGGAAAGTTATCAAGTATGTTATCCCCGTGATTCCATCATCATATCTGTATATATATACTGTATACTGTTTTTGAGAGCGAAACACAAATGAAAAATACAAAAATTAAACATGAAAAGGTATTGAAGGGAAAGAATGCTTTAGAAACGTTTCCAAATATAGCGGATAACCAATACTTTGGGATACTTTTGAAATTGAAACATAAACTTTATACACATATATTATTATATTCATATGCCGTATATAAATGAATCTCACCAGGTGCACAGCTATTCTGTTATAAAATGGACTGGGAAGTATCTAGTTACTTGAAATGCTTCTAACATCACAGATCCGGGAGTCAATGCGGATTGCTCAAATTACTCGTGCATAAGTGTTAAATGTGCTACACAGTTGGTTGGAGCAGGCGAAACAAAATGAACATTTCAAATCCTACTACTCTTCCAGCATTTTCCTCTTCCACTCCGATGAATGTATACAACTAACATTTTTTACAATCAATCTGACCCAATATGGCCTAAACTCATCATATTTCTCGTTTTCCCCAACCTGGTCCTAATCTTCAACCATCTCCATCCAAGTTATTTTTCCCATATTAACATTCTGTGTGAAAATTTCAGACAATCCTGGCTTTCCATTCGTTTCTATTAGTGGAAACATGGGGCGAGTCATGAACCTAAATATATTTGATGTGCTCGCCCTCATACGAAATTCCTGGAGTAGTATTGCGAGCAGCCCAAGGAAAGCTTTTTTAACGGCCATGAAAAGAATACACCTTTCTCTTTTTCACGAAGGAAAGAGAAAGCTCTGCAATACAGAGAATATTTACAACAGCAATATTGTCAGGAATTATTTTATGGAGGCCCTTATATGCCTGATCAAAATATTTCGTAGCGTGCAAGTATCAGTTTATGATATGAAATGCTACGATCCAAGTT
>JAQGAP010000407.1:0-36318 GCA_034697805.1 Orchesella bifasciata | reverse complement strand
TCATTGCTTACATCTGCCAAACACTGAGTACAATACACGTTGGGGTAAAAATACTAAATATGAGATTGAACAGTCCAAAGAACATTGCCACTATAAATTTAAAAAAAACAGAACATTATGAATTACAATATCCCAAAGACGAATAGAAAACTATTCAGTAGATTAAACTGGTTACATATTCTTACATCCTCCAGCAGCAGTACCCAGTGCTCTCAAGCCATACTTGACATACCAGGGTTGCTCTTCCTTCGGGACTTCTCCTCCAGGCCCATACTCCCCTCCCATTCCCGTAGGGCTCTGCATCACGGACGGTATTCACCTCAAGTTACGAGGAAGCGTTTTCGATGTGAGCTTTTGATTCTAAAAAAAACAGTTATGACACGATTGTTTTAATACGATTTAAATGAAATTGCTTAAAACCAAAATGTCAACTAATGTGACTAACTGAGCACTACCTAATTTAATCTACGTGTTCCCAAACAAAAATACGACGAATATGACCAAACTGACATTTGACTGTCACAGTGGGCGAAACTTTGAACTTACCGTGTACAGTATGGTGAAAGAACTCCCAGCCGTTGTCACTCTCGTCACAAAAGCGATTCCGATATTTGTATTATGTTATCGTCCACCCTCAAGGTAAATTACTACAAAGTACAATGCAATCACAATCCTGCTTTACAATTAGTAGTCCGGGCTGCAGTTATAAAATGGATATGCCCAACTTCAACATGCTACGTAATTCAAGTCCACCAAAGTAAATAAAGAATCACAAGATGATGATAGTCAAAATCACTCCATAAAAAATGCACAGATAGACCGTTCTCATGTATTTTAGTCCTGCTGACTAAAACGATATTATGTTGAGTAGAGACAGAAGTTGAGTGAAGTGTTTTTCATTCCAAAAATCCAATCAAATCTACAGATCATTGAATGGTCACTACTTTCAACTAATATACATGTTTTGATACATAAGAAATATACATAACATCAAGGCACATACACTACGAATACATCAAAGCTTACAACTGCCCACATAACCCTCACCTCACCTTTTTCTCTTATATACGTTATTTCCATCCGATAACTTTTTAAGCACAAAATGTTCCTAAAGGATTATATACCCAAAAAATTTTAACTACTCGCACTGCAAACCCTTTGACAATATCAGCTGATATCCTGGAAGCTCAGATTGGTTATCCACATTGACAGATCAACTTGCGCTGTACCTGCACTCCTCATCTGCACAGTTGGCACTTTCTCCGGGATATCCTCAAATATTTTGGGGTACATCTTATCATCACATTTTTATCTTTCTCCTGTTCTCTTTCTCCCCTCAAGTTGTAATTTTTGGGATGAAGGAAAGCAGAGTGCATTTACAAGTTTTGGAATGACATTAAATATTCATGAAAGAAAATACGGGGTATTTTGTATGACAGTTACGTTGTTTTTTTGCACCTGATGCAGATACATAGGGACATCCGAACAAATGTACACAAACTGGGAATGTACTTTTGAGATACAAATCCTTGTTTGTGTGTATTTTACATTCCTTGCGTATTTCGTTCAACAATAGCAATACAAGTAAAGTGCAGCTGTTGAAGTAATATGGGTTTTATACTGACACCGACATCATCATGAAGAACCATACAAGTACAAGTGTCGATAAGCACCACCACCACCACCGTCGTAACAAGAGAGTAAGAAGGTAAGAATATATATATGAAGTTATGTACAAAAGTCAGACCACATTTTATTTTGTAGTTTGTATTGTACCCTCATTTTATACACCATAATAATAAGATGTACCTTTCTTTACATGTCAAGTTATATCTGCTTTATAGTATTGGGTCTGCTATTTTGTTTCATTTCAGTTCATGAGAATCAATCCTTATGAAGATTTTAGTGGTAGGGACGGATGCCTTTAATGTTGGATGAGTGACAGACGTGATAAATAATTCTACATGAGAATGTATGTATAGTGGAGGATGGATGAGATGAGGATGTTTCAAAAGAATGGTCAAACTTGTATTTAATCCTTAACATAAGGTTTATAAAGTTATCTGAGCAGGACATTGTGTGTATTTTCTCTAGACAATCTGGTTGCATACAAAAGGAGGACTTCACAACATCATCTCATCCACATTACAACCGTATTTTATACATGGTGTTGGTGTACCGTCACCGTCCGATACAGATACTGAAATACTTGATTTCTTCGGCATTGCCTGATCTGACTGATGGTTTGGTTAGTGTTAGATACAGTGTGTGAGTTGTACATAGTAGTAGCAGCTAAGGCACACATTTCAGTGCAAGATCTCTTTCGCTTCACTGCCATTAGAGCAGGCCATGAAATAGAAAAGAAGGAAAGGGAGAAAGAGGACAGCTGAACTGAATTATTTTACAGGAAAATATATTTATCAATCTGGTTCAGTAGTCACAGTTTTTTAGTCGACTCTTCATATCCTTCAGGGCCTAAATCGAAGGAAACGGATGTAACATTTAAATGCTTTAATGGATTGAACCACCGCATCCTCCTCATCATCATCCATCCGACGTGTAAAATAATGTCCTTTAATTGTAATACGTATGGTTTAGAAGATAGGTCCTCCCCAATTGTTGATGGGAACAGGTGGTGATTTTCTGTTTGCAGTTGAGTAGTCACAGTGGCCCCAAAGTAGCAATGGAAAGGGTTAGATTGATGTGAGGAACTCGAAAATATCTTTCTCTTTAATTCCGGACAGCTGGACTCCTGAAATGAAAGTGGTGTGTAGTGCGGCATTCTGAATCGGTTGATTAGCGAAAATCCCGTTGTTTCCCTTATCAGTCAGGTGGTGGAATTAGTATCCTAGTCGCTGTCGGTGTTTGGTGTTGGTTGTCGTGGCATGGTGCAATAAAAACCAGATAATTAACTACTGGAACTGGAAACCATACAAATGCAAATTGACTAAGCTATTCTGGTTGAATTTTCATCCTACTGGGGTATGTATTATGTATTTTATTATTATTAGATTGCGATTATGTGAGAACTTACTTAAAGTGAGATTATTGTTGTGAGACGACAAGTATCACAGACTAAGAAGAATATATAGATAGATGGTAGACTTCAATTTTAACTTGACTTCCAACTTCTGGATATAACTCTGGAAAAATGTATGATAGCTTGGATGTTGGAGTTGCCCAAAGAGATCTCGCGAACATTTTTCAGATTAGTTGTTAGTTACCAGTAAAAAAAAGACAGAAATGGGATAGGACTTTGGATAGCATAATTCGTAAATCCTTACGTCTCTGCTCTTAAACTTGGACTGGAAATGGAATTTAATGAATATTAATGATTTTAAATTTTTCCTTCGTTCTTATTAGGTTTGATATTATGGCTGAAGCTTATAACCCACCCGTAGCTGGTCCAAATCAGCCAGCTGAAGACAATGAGCAAAGAATTGATGGCGATGGTCAGGAAGTGAACGCGTTAAGGTTTATGGGGTTGGGTGCTGCTGGTGCTCCAGTTCCACCTCCCCCAGCGATTACTCCTGTCGCAACAGGAGTTAGTCAACCAGTACAGCCTCCACAGCAACAACCTGCGCCACCGCAAACACCCCTCCAACCTCCCCAAGTTCCACAACACCAGCAGCCCATGCCAGCACCTGCAGGATACGATTTTCCCGATCCTGCAGCCTATGGTTCAATGCAGATCCCTCCAGGTCCCATGTCGAATCCATATGGAATGCCAGGACAAATGCCTGGAGTAATGGGCGGAGGGCCAATGATGATGATGCCTCCTTATAATTACATGTATGCTCATCAGCCGTTTTACATGCCGGGACCTTTTCAAACAATGCCATCAGCGCCTTCATCAAAGTCACACTTAGTTGCATACTTAAACGTGTTACGAGTTCAACAACCAAAGGTGTACCGGGACTGGCATAAAAAATACACTGCTCACATGAGAAATCCGGAAAGGATACCTTTTCCGGACGTACCTGGGTACGTCAAGGGTCATGGAGGACAGCCCCAGTCACTGCCACACTTTGGTAGACAAAGAAAAGAATCGAGTTAGTGTAGTGCATGACGAAAATAATGAATTTTCTTACGTATTAATAACACTCAATGTGTATCTTAATTTGTATTTTTTGTTTGTTTTAAAAGCTCGGAGTTCAGTCAATGGAGACCCATATAGACCTGGTCATGGGGAGTCATTCGCAGATTTTGGTGGAGCTAATTCGAGTATGTCACATGTATATCAAAGAGGTCATGATCGTCACAGACCGTCTCATTCAGGAAGGGCCTCAGTTAATGGTGACTACAGGCATCATCCAGAAGATGAGTTTGAAATCGATGGGGCGGATATTTCGATGTTGTCAGGAACTGGAGGACATAGTTTAATAAATACATCTCATTATCCTCCTAGCGAACGTGATCGACCCTCAAACCAATCTGGTATGCAGCTGCTAGCAATTCATAACTATGCATCACTAAAATTCAAATGTATTCGAGAAAACTGTGTTGGTAAAAATTATACTTATTTTCACAGGTCGTAGTTCTACCATAGGCGATTATAACAGACCGGAAGAGGTTTACGGTGGCTTTATGAATCAGCAACCCGATAGTTTTAGTAGTAATTATGATACCTCTGGCAGATATCCATCTGATGTTCGTGAACCTAGCCCTAAAAGAACCACACCTTTGAAATTTAGTACCTTCAATTGGATCGGTTAGCTATTAAAACAAACAGGTTTTTATTTGTTATCTTACAAAGTGTAATTAAATGTTAATGTTCCACAGCTGTAACGTCGCCCCTTGGTCATTTGATTAGAATAAAGCATGGAACCGTTATGGAATTTGTAAAACTGAAACAGTTTGTAGGACACCTTCCAGAATACAAGGAGATGGAATCTTTTCCTGGACCTTTAACTCGGTACGATTAGTCATTAACAACGCGCCATGTTACAATACGCCATACATAAGTATTAATACTGCTAATGAAGCTAACGAAAAAAATTATTGTCTTTACAGAGTTACTCATAAACATACAGTTCTTCAGTTCTGCAAAAGGAAAATCAAGGAAGCCCAATCTAACAGTGCTCAAATCGATCGAGATAATTTTATTCTTATATGGAAATTTCTTATGCTAATGATTAAACAAAATGGGGTACGTATTTACACATACAGTATTAGAATTCTATACAGAAAAATAGTAGAAAAAATGAAAAGTTCCTTTTGAGTTTTACGGGAAATGCTGAAATGGGGGGATTCATTAACTTTTTTTAGCACGTTGTGGGTACTGATATTGCGGAACTTCTGATGACTGCAGTGGAAGAGGAGAAGAAAGTTATTGTGGTCGAAGAAACACGCGACGATGTTGAAGGCAGAGAAGACGAGGAAATAATAGAAGATGCTCCGGCTCCGGTAGAACCTACGCCTCCACCCGTGGTTGAGCCAAAGGATGAAGAGAAATTAGTTCAACAGTTTTGCGAGCATTTGCTTTACGGTCATAAGAAGGATGCTTTAGGTGAGACGCGTAGATTGAATGGCTAAATGTTGGACAAGTTTCTGTTAAAAATATGTTTTTCAATTTGTTATTATTATATTTATATAGATTTTGCTATGGATAATGGTCTTTGGGGACATGCCTTATTTTTTGCATCAAAAATGGATGATAGATTAAATGGAAATGTCCTCGCCAGATTTGCTAATGGCATTCCCATGAACAGTCCTTTACAAACGTTGTATCACATAATATGTGGAAAGCAGCCTGCGTCTGTTACAGTAAATCCAGTTTAATACAAGTTTGATACACTATAAAAATGTTTAAAGTTCAGCATTTTAATAATTAATGTTGGTTTATTTAAATTACAGAGTTGTGCAGACGAGAGCTTTGGGGACTGGAGACCTCATTTGGCGATGCTACTTTCAAACAGTGGTAAATTTCCACAAGTTGAATATAAAGCCATTGTTACACTTGGTGATACGTTAGCCAGCCGAAACCATTTATATGCTGCTCAATTCTGCTACCTCATGGCCCGTGAGGAATTTCGTCAAGGATCAAGAATCGGGCCTCTGCTTGGATATTCTCCAGTTGCAAAAAATCTTTTGGAAGCCACTCAAATGACAGAAGTTTATGATTTCGCCCTAAAATTACATGCTGATAACCCTCCACTTGGGTTATCCTTCCTTGAAAGCAAATTAGATTATGCCAAATCGTTAGTCAATCTTGGATTTGTTCAAGAAGCCCTTGCATACTGCGAAGAAATAACGAAAACGTTGGACATAAAGACGAGAAAACTTGATTGTAGAGAAATGACGCTTTGTGCGAATACGCTTCAAATCGCCGAGCGAATTGCGCTAGCTGAGGAGTCGTCCGACCAAGACAACACCTCTGGGGCTTGGATTGAAGATTTGAAAAAACTTGTAGCTGATCCTTCTGATTTTGATAAAAACTCTCGAAAATTGTGTACTCACTCCTCTCAGGAGCAATCTTCAGAAGTCACGTACACAAGTCAGCCGCAGCAAATAGTATCGAATGAGACTTACGATCCAACTTCTTATAATCAGCAACATCTTCCACCAGACATAGGCATAGGAAGCGTAAGCCAAAACCAATACGACACTGGAGTGCCAGGAGTAGCCATCAACAACAACAGCAACGTCCCTGAAAACACTTTGATTAGTGGACCATCCAACGTCCAAGAAAATAATTGGAGTAACCCAACTCAAATGAATGGAGGCTTTCATATAACTCAGCCAATGTATGATGTAACCCAGCAGCTATCACAAATGACATTAACTACAAATACCACTGATTCAACTGACCCTTACAGTAATAATGCAGATGGAAATAACTATCCGTCATACGATGGTGGCTATGCATCTACTGGTGGTTATGGTGCGTTAAGATTTTATGAGTTTTAGCATTTATTATCTAGCAGCAGTAAGCATTATAATTTTTATTCAACATACTTTTATTGTTTGCACTTTCCAGATAAGCAACCAAATGTAGCCATGAATAACAATAATTATTATTATAATCAAAATCAGCCTTATGATCCCCAACCGGCAGTTGGAATGCACGATAATATTGCTCCTTACAAGGAGCAGGAATACAATCATACTTCAGCTATTAAGGTATGATAATAAGAGTGTATGGATGTGCTGTGGATTGAAATAATTATTATGTTTTGATGGAAACATGGTTTGTGTTTTAAAGTATTCAATGTATGCCTTAATATGTGTGGGAAATGTGTGGCACAATTTTCACATTTTTTAAAATACTCAATCTTTGTTATTGGGTTTGGTTTTTGTAGAAAAAGTCAGTTCGATTTGAAGACGAGCATGAACGACATGCCGACGTGGAAAATAGTATAGGTAATGGCGTATCTGTTCTCAGATCTAGGGCTCCTGTTAGGCCTGACACATTAGACTTGAAAAGTGCAATGAAATCAACAATTGAAAGGCATGAGGCAGGGAATCGTAGATCAAATTATATGAATGGTAGTATAGATACAACCGACAGCAAGAAAAGTTCAGATGACAGTAGCAGTCCTGATAAGTCCCTTTTTGAAGTCGAGTACAAGTCCACATACCCAATTGACGAACCAATTGAATCTGTTTCGAGATTAAATACTAGTAGTAGTAGTAGTAACAGTAATTCTAACAGTAAACTTCGACCAGCACCTTCATCCTCTTCCTCTTACGAGTACCACAATACATTTCCGGTGGATAGGGAATGTTGTGATGTAGATGAGCCATGTGAAGATCATGATGATTATCTTGGTGATGATAGTGAAAATGGCGTCCCAGATTACAACTCAAAATGTACTGGTTATGAAAAGGTATTTTTGGGAGACGAATGATGTCTTAGCATTGAAAGCACGCTCCATATTTTGCAGTTTTGTTACTATCGTATACAATATCATTTTTTTAGTTTCGTGCTATATATCTGTCATACGACTGTGCACTTCATTTCTGCATTTTAATTTATTACTAAACAGTTATTTGACACGGACGGAATGCTGAAATTTATTTTACGTTTTGCATGACGTTACTCTAAATGTTTTACTGACGAGATTAGTGCCTTGTCAGGTTTGATATCTTAATGGCTGCTTGGATATTTATTGGTTCATCAAGTTATTATAATCGTTTAGCTTACGTTTAATTTCACAAGCTGTGAATGTTCGCACCGTTAAATTTTAATTTGAAGGACTGTTGATTAGTGTAATACTATTAACAGTTTATGCTTTCAGCTGTTTTACGTGAGCGGAAAATTCATGCATTTTTCTCATGATTTTAGACTGAACTGGCAAGAAATACCCTCCCACCCCAAGGATCCGGAAATAAGAGAGGCGATGAAGCTAACAAGAAAGGAAAGGAAAACAAGGGTCAAGGGTTAGACAACAATCAGCAGCAGCAACCAGGATGGTTCTCTGGCCTTTTCAAGTTTAGTTTAAAGCCCAAAAATCAAATGAAACTTCCCGATGATAAGAATCCAACAATAGTGTGGGATGCAAATAAAAAGATATGGGTGAACACGGCATCGGATGGAGAGGAAGACTCTGCCCCTGCTGGACCTCCACCCAAGGACTCTGATCTGATGAGGGGTCCAATGCCAAACGGTCCGATGTCAATGCCACCCCCAAATAGAAATATGCAGTCTGTTCCGCCGAGTGCTAACAACATGCAGACGTCACAACCTAATATGTCATATCAACAAGCACCGGCTGCCTTACATAGCCTTCCAAATCAAATGCCGACTATGAATCAGCCGTCTCAAAATCCGGGGATGTTGAATGTTCCCCAACAGCAGCCGCAACTTAGTAATAATAGTGAGCCTATGATTCCCGGCATGCCTCCAGTTAGCAATAATTCGATGAATAAATACAAACTCCAAAAGGGTCGAAGTAAGTTGAATTAAATTAATTAAATTAAAGGTGTTGTAATATCACTTTGAAACAATTTACCATGCTCGTAATTCACTGTATTTATTATTTATTTTAGGTCTTAAAAACAGTTATGTAGATGTCTTAAATCCAAATTCTTCACCTCGTTCACCTAGTGAACCGCCCCAGCTGCCCATTAACAATGTTTCAGCTCCTCAAGTTCCCAACTTATTTATCCCCCCTCCAACAAATAGTAGTGGAGATGGTCCAGTAAGTTTCCTTACTGCGCCATCGGAAGAAGGTCCACCTGGTCAAGATGTAAGCTGATTTATAATCTTTTCTAGCCTTGCCTGTTTATTTAAGATGAAGATTTTATATTAACTGTGATGAATTGAATGTTGCCTTTAGAATTCTCAAGTGCAAGCTCCTCCTATGTTTAACCCAGCTCAGTTTCAAAACCCTGGATATCCTCAAGGACAATAGACAATGATATATTATACATCATGAGTTTTCTTCAATTTTGGTGCATAGAAACTTATTAGAAGATTATATTTTGTGTTTGTACGAGACGTTACGTGACTAATTATTTTCGAGTTCAGAAAGTGATGGATTTTACTCCAAAGATAGCTGAAAGTGTTGGGATGCAGCTACTTCCCGATAAAAACTTTATCAATAGTTTAGTTTCCATTACGTGCAGAAATATTTCAGATGCTATCATTTTAATTTTCTTAGTTCAGATATTGTATGAAAGAATTGATTGGTGAAGCTGGTTCTTACCATATAAGAAAATCAATCATCATCATTATCATCGTGTATACAACTCTGTGAAAGTTCATGTGTGAAAGTTGAAGATGTGTATTTTTCTGTTGTGTATTAAATTATACGGTAAATGTTAATATATTGTGAAAAGGGTATTTGAGTATTGAGTTTTAAATTTAGTTGCGTTGATTTTAATCGTATTACACTATGCTCCATATAAAATATTATGTAAAATTCAACTATTATAACTATTGGATTACTGCAAACTTATTGTAACGTACCGAGAATCATGTGTATTAAAAAACGAACTGTATAAGACTAAAAATTATCGTACGTATAAAAAAAACCTAGAAAGACCCTAAATGATAATATGATGGCTCCGGATCATGGTATATGAAGACTTCGTAATCATAATCGTATAAGATACTGTCCGATCGTGTCTACCCGCAATGATACGAGGAATAAAACTACTATATGTACTTTATCATAAAATGGCATGGTTTCTTTTGTTGGTCAACATGGCACCTCAGAATATTTATAGTTTTTTTCATTAAAAAATATATCTCTGAATTTATTCTCCCAATTCCAGCAGACCTTTACAGATAAGATATTGACTTCACCAACTTATCCATATAAGTTATGGGTCATCTTGCCATAGTAATCAAAATCCATAGTCGCCCATTCACTAAGAATTTTGTAAAGATACTCGATTAAATTCCATCATGATCCAGACATATTTTTAATGTTTTTGTAATTTGTAAGGCCGTGTGGTGAGGATGAGTGACGAGACTAACAACAATAACGATAACACCAACAACGGAAGGCTAGTCACAAACAAGGTCAAGTCCAAAAATGGGACGGTGAGGGTCTCAGCTTCCGCGGTTGAAGCTGCCGATGACGACGATAGCTTTATAGAGGATGCACGCAATACTCGGAGAAACGTTTCTCAAGAGGTTTGTGTTCAACCTCATGAGATGAAACATGATTGATATGCATATAGGCTTTCAAACATTCTAAAAATCGTATTAGCTAACACGCATGCATTCGCTTAATTCGCTATAGGTTCGCTACTGTCCCGATGGGGAATGTGGCTGCGGGCTGGCCTACCCCCGACCTGAGAACATTCACAGGTCGTATGAATTCTACTCTGATGCAGATGTTGTAAATAATAATGACGCTATTTTAAGATCATCCGATGGCTTTTACTTTCCCGTTCATCGAGTTATACTGTGTGGCGAGTCGGATTACTTTAAGTAAAATAATTGCTTTCAATTCCATATTTCTCATCTGTAACTCTCCGCAACGTTTGCATCTAACTTGAACTCCATATTTGTAGAACCCTATTCACAACCACCCTACACACAGAAGAAAGGACAGATATCGTTGTGTACAATATACGTGGAGAAATGCTAGGTCTTCTCCTAGACTTCATTTATACCCGTGAAATGTGGCTGAATGATGAAAATGTCCTTCCTGTATGCCCACTTAAACTATGAAAGTTTATAGAGCGTTTGTTTCATATCGTTATACTCATGATTATGATACATTTTTTTCATTCTTTGTTATAGATATTAGAAGCTTCAGATTTCCTTTCTCTGGTAAAAATAAAGAATAAATGCTGCGAATACATTGAGAATCAAGTAGAAGAACTCAACTGTCTTGGTATACGGAGATTTGCAAAGTAAGAAATGATACACGACTTTCTCCATACAAATTGAACAAAGGTTCATTCATGCCCTAATTGAGTTTGGGTTTACAACAGGAACTGGTATTGCCCAGATCTAGAAAGAGTGGCTCACCAATTTCTAATGCGCCAGTTTGTCGAAGTTTCCAAGACTAGTGATGAGCTGTTGGATCTTTCCTTAGACGAAGTCATTTCCCTTTTTAGTGATGACGAGCTGAATGTAAAAAATGAAGAAGTTGTTTGGGAAGCAGCCCTCCGCTGGATTAGCCATGATGCTGATAATCGTAAAAGCCATATTGTAGATTTGTTAAAAACAGTACGGACGGGGTTGATGGAAACACAATACTTCATGGAGAAAGTAAAGGAATGCAACTTTGTACAAGGACATGAAGGGTGTCGTCCCATTGTAATTGAGACACTCCGCTTTCTCTACGATTTGGAAGTTATTACAGAAAGAGATGGTGAAATACCTACGCCAAGCATTGCTAGACCAAGAATACCGCATGAAATTCTCTTTGCAATTGGTGGATGGTAAGAATTTAACATGAAAGCTTTTACATTCCTCGTCGAGTTGGATTAAAACTTTTGAAATCGAAAACTTCTCATAACGTTATTTCGATTCAATATAGGTCTGGAGGGTCTCCTACCAACTACATTGAGACCTACGATACAAGAGCAGATAGATGGATTCGCGTAAACGAAGTAGATCCGACAGGTAATGTCTTTCAGTTTTATCACTTTGCGTAGTGAAAGCTTAGCTTTTGGATATTGAATGAATGTTGAATGAATTCCTTTTAGGACCTAGAGCATACCACGGAACAGTGGCCATTGGTTTTAAAATATATGTAGTCGGCGGATTTGATGGAGTTGACTACTTTGATTCATGTCGTGTCTTTGACGCAGTAACAAAGAAGTGGAAATTCATCTCTTCAATGTATAATCGGAGATGTTACGTGTCCGTTGCTCTTCTCGATAATGACAAAATATATGCCATGGGTATTTCATCGCTTTACTTCTCATATGCATACAGGTCATTGTGTACTTTGTAACTCAAGCATGTTATACTTTCATTTTCTAGGTGGCTATGATGGTCAACATCGTCAAAATAGTTGTGAACGTTTTGACACAGGTAAGAGCTTCAAATTAAGCAAAGCAGTCTTGGGTTGTTGTGCAAACAAATAAAACTGTTGACTTTCAGGATTAAACCAATGGACTCAGATATGCCCCATGAATTGTCAGCGCTCAGACGCTTCCGCAACGTCACTCCGAAATGTTATCTACATATGTGGTGGGTTCAATGGAGTTGAATGTCTGAACTCTTGTGAATGCTACGACCCTGAAATTAACCAATGGACTATGATTTTACCTATGAGAAGTCGACGATCTGGCGTTTCTTGTATAGCATACAATGACAATGTTTATGTTGTCGGAGGATTTAATGGGATCTCAAGAATGTGTAGTGGGGAAAAGTTTAACCCTGACACAAAGTAATTAAGCATAGGCTTACTTTTTTTTGTACATTATGTTTAACATTTTTTCAGCCAATATTGAGCATCTTTGTTCTTTGATAGCACTTGGACTGCCATTCCCGACATGTACAATCCACGTAGTAATTTTGCAATTGAGGTGATAGATGATCTTTTGTTTTGCATAGGAGGTTAGTATATCAAAATCCAATCCATTTTACGTACTAAAACTAAATTATGGCTAATAATGTGCCCTACTTTGCAATAGGTTTTACTGGCACCTCTACTACATTTAACGTAGAATGTTATGACCAGAAAACTAATGAATGGTAAGTTGTGCCTCTGTTTGCAAACACTATTCATTTGGAAACGTCATTAAGGGTAACAAAAAAATTCTTTTGTCACAGGTACGAAGCAACAGATATGAACATTTATCGCTCTGCACTAGCCGCATGTGTGATTCCTGGACTTCCCAATATTCAAGACTTTATTCACCCACACCGAGATAGGTTAATGGAGGAGAAACGGCAGCGTCTTTTGGTTCTCCAACAGCAGCAAGGTACCCCAACTCCCTTTCCACAAAACAACACAACTACAAGTACCCAGCCTACACCGGGAAATCAAATAGTAGGTCAGGAGCAACTACATCATGTGAATGTGGCTGCCAATCGTCAGTAATCGCAGCAGAATGCCAATAACGATCAAAAAATAAACTGCAGATATTCCTCCTCCGAACACTCAACCCACCCAATATCATTTTTTACCACCTCACTGGCCTAGCAGTTACGGGAGAGGCATGTAAAAATTCTCACAAAAATATTCCTCCCTCTTTAATTGCACGCGTCTTACTAATTAACGACAGCGTAATTAAGTAAGAGACTGGCTGAATGCCAAAATAATAGGCTCCCTTTATTGTAAATCTTAAGTCTACCAAAATTCAAATGGCTAGTAGCAATAAAGTATATAAAATCTCACACAGTCTTTATCATTATTATCTGATTCCGATTTTAAGCATGCCTTTCGCTTGAAATAGTAAAATATGAAGACGTTACGCAAATATATTACTCAATTTTAAATACTATGAAAACGCTACTGCAAATTTATTTTGCTATTGTTATTCTGATGGAACGTAACTGAATAGACTAGAAAAGTTGCGCGATCTAAATATAAAATTACACTAATGGTGAAATACTTGAAAAGAAATGACAACGAAAATATTACTTTGGTACAAAAATTTCTATTCCACACGTGAAGAAAACCGTCATTCCCATAGTTCATTTGTAAGGCACGAATTACTAATTACGTTTGGGGGCAAAACGCTGAGCTTACGAATGTTTTCTGCATAATGCATCATTTCTGAAGTAACAACCCTGCAAAACCAAATCAAAATGAAATCCTTGTTAGCATAAGTGTCTTAATTAACACGCAAAGGCTAAACTTATAATTAAAAATATTTAACATACCCATGACGTGGACCTCCATCTTTAGCTATTCCTAATGCAGCGATTCTTTGTTTTAGTCTGGTTCTAAATATTTTGTCCACTCGTAGGAACAATGATGAAATCTGAAAACCACAAATGAAAGGTAAGAATACTAATGAATAAAAGTTTTAAATAAAAGTAGAAATAGTTTGGCTACCTTTGTCTGCGTCAAGACAGTTCCAATAGCATCACGAAACTTTACAATGTGTCTGGAAACATTATTGATCGGGGTTGATGGCACTGGAGGTCTAGCTTCCCACGTTGCAAGTTCGTTTTCAATAATTTCTCCAATTATAGAAACCATTTTGTTTTCAATTGACTCCCCGTGTCTACAAAGCTCCAAATGAACTGTATCAACTTGCTTAAGCTGGAATGAAAATAATTCAATGTAAAAGACGATTAGTAAATACCTGAGCTTATGTTTGCAATTTAAATATGCATGCAATAATTGCAATAATTAAGTTAAGAGTAATGGTCCTTACGATATGTTGACTTTTAGTAGATTGTATAGATCGTTCGAACACATCTCTGACTTGCAAAAGTGAGTCCGAAATTAGGCACACTCCACGGTATACCAGAACAAGGTTCACAACCGTAATGGATTTGCACACTTTTAACTCCACCGCACCAGCACCCAAAACAAGATGAGCAATGCGAGCATTAGCTACACGTAACAACTCAACAAGACTTAATAGCACTTCTGCTGTACCAGTCAAGTTCAACAAATGACAGTAGTCAGCTAGAGCATCTAAAATCACAAAGAACACCTCGGCTGTCCGAAGAGTATCACTATTTTCAGAATCTGAACTATTCGTAGTTCCATTTCCATTGGTTTTAGCTTCTCTCGCATTATCTGAGGTTTCGAAAGACTCGTTGGACGCAACACTAGCACATCTAGGCATGTTTTGAGGATTATCGTCAAATTCTTTTGTTGCTTTCTGCTCTATGAGAACCCTGATGTCCGTTACTGGCCAATATTGCTTTACCCGTTCCTCATTTGCTAATCTCCATTTCTCTCTATCCAACGCAATGTTCACAACTTCTACCTTCTTTTGGTGGAAGTCTTTGATGTATTCAGTTACTTGAGCTTTCATTTCTATTGTAGAATTATAACGGAATGGCTTGCTGGACCCAGAAGGTAGAGTATGCGCGAATTCTTCTAAACTGCTAATATATTCTTTTACAACCTGAAAACAAGATATTATATAGACCCAAATCATTTGATGATTAAATTTGTAGCAGAGTTGAACAGTGTAGAATAATTACACTGTAATTACTACCTTTAGTGTTGTTAAAACTTCTAATCGGTTGTTCCACGTTTTACGATTTCGTAGCATGCCCGAAAATTTTTCATCTGCGGTTTCGGTCGTTTTTTCTAGTTGCATTGATAATTCAGATGAAAACGTTGCGAACAATTCTGAAGATATTAGTGGTTCTTCTGGTTCTGGCTCTTGTCTACAAAAAGTAAAGCACGTTTTCAATGCTAATCTTTGGCCTAGAATTATTGTCAGTCTTATTCGGTTTGAAAGCAGATACTTACAAGTACGCCTCCGCGACAGAGTTTTCTAATGTCTGACCAGCAGCAACATTGGCACAATTTTGAAACAGAAGTATCACCTCCTATAACGTAAATATATAATGGTATATCAAAACCTAGCTAGCAATAAACTGAAAGTTATGGATTGAGTTAAAAAGTTTACCTTGATATGTTGCAATAACAGTACAAGGCGTTGACCTAGTTGACTAATCATTTTGATCCAAAGGTCCGCTGATAGCGAAGGAATTGTCATGTGTATAGAATTGCTGCCAATTAATGAATCTGACTTTGAATCTGATTCTGAGACAGCTTCAATTAGCGTCTGTTTGCAAGTTGTTGTCATTGCAGTGCTAATTTCTTTAGCCACAACGGTGATTATTGCTGCTACTTTGCCCATCCTTAGATGACCAAATACAATGGAAGTAAGCTTATCCTAGAAAAACAAAAATAACAAGCAATTTATGACACGTAAAAATAGTAATTCATAGTATAATCATAAATCCAGTATATAAGAACTACCTTATCACAAAAAGTAGTCATTTGTTCAACAGGCCGATTTAGATCAGCTGAAAGATTACGCTCCAGTTCAGCTCGTAACATTTTCTCAATTGCATTTCTAATTTCTACAAGCTGCGAATCAAGATGCCTGTTGGGTACAAACAATATATAGTAGATTACTTATGAAACTTCCAATCATAAAAACTAGTACTCCATTACTTAAGTCGAAAGCAGTACCTAAATGCAACCAATCCTTGTAGTTCTTGCTTCAAGACTTCTTGAGTCGTCGTTATAAGATCGAGAGCACCTACATAATCTGAATTTCCTAAAAGTGATTGAATAGCTCGTTGGGCTTGATGAACGGTGGCCATGAGCTGCAACTGTAAAGACAATATATTGGTCAGTCGTTAAATATTAGGCACAAGGTCCTTCAGAATATCATGAAATATAAAGTCAAAACAGTTTACTTTTTGGTATAAATAAACAAGATTTGATTTTTTACGGGCTAACTTAACCACTGACAATGGTTCAATGACATGTTCTCGTTTCACATCCACCAATTCTTGCCTGTAACAAAAAAGTAAATTTGAAAAATATGTGAAATGTATATCTTATAACATGAAAACAGCCAAGTTTTTTCAGAATTTGTAAATTAGTCTACTTGATTTGGCGGACAAGAACGATTGCTTTTGAAACTTTCTCGGCAACTCTGTCCTGGGTTGATACAGCCGAGAAAAAGGCAGAAGACTTTTTACTGATTTGCTGAGCTAAACCTACTTCGACTAAATCTAGATGATGACTTAATTTATCCTGTAAGAAGCAAAAATAGTTGTTACTTTTTTAATCATACTTGTACAAAATACATACTGGATACTTGAAATAACTTACTTGAACCGACTTGGAAGGCATTTGATTCCCTTCAATTCCAAATACTTCTCTAAATGACTCACTGTTCGACAAGGAAAAATTTTGTGAAAAAAATATTGTTGGTATCGGACTAGCTTCAGATTTGATTAGCTGAGATGCCTCTTTCAAACTGAGTTGGGGAAATAACTGCTGCAGCGAACTCTGAGTTGGGGATAATGCAATTGAAGCAGAAGATTTCCTCTCCTGCAACTTTCGGTATCGCTGTATCGAATACAAATACAGATTAGAATCATGATGCACCATCGCCAATAATCCAATTAATTCATATTATTTGTGTTAAACCTTAAGCAGTTTTCGAAAATATGTAACAAAATAGGCGTTAGGCACATCTTCCAACACAGGACTAGGTCCAACACTAACAGTATCAACAAATGATTCTCCCCACGTTCGGGTGAAGAAATCCTTCTGCAAATTTGAAACCCCTCAAAATTAAACTTCCCATTTCTTATAAAATATATTTGTACACTTGATTTTAACGTAACATATGTACCTGTTTTCCTATCTTCGGATCATTTAAAATCGCAGGCAAATTTTGTGAGCAGGAGTAAGCAGACCAGTTAACAGAGGACGACGAGGAGGGTCCTCCAGCAGTAGATCCACTACTACTGATACTGCTACTACTGCTCATTTCCTCAGTCTTAAACCTTTGCATTTCATTTGGAGTTTGTTGGGAGAACACCAACTCCGTCAAAAGATTATCATCAGGTTCCTTCAGCAATCTTGTACTTTCACCTTTGACCGAACCGTACTCTATCCAAACTACTCCGACCTTTGGCCTCAGCCTTTCCCTCACTCACCGGTTAATTTTCTCAGCTATCCTCAGTTTCCATCTGTTCCTAAAACCAAACCAACAAAACAAATCAATACTCAACCTTTTCATGTGATAACTTTCAAATTTTAATCAGTATAATTTAAACAGTTGTGGATTTACAAATGCATTTAATTTCCCAACAAAAGGATGGTCACGGGATACTCATTGTACTCCTTAACTTAACATCCCAACCCCATCATACTAATAATGAATTAAGAAGAGGTTTAAGAGATTGTTTACCCACGGATTAATGATATCCCACGTCGTTTTCAAGTAAATATCACAAGACCATAAACGATAAATACTAAATCCATTGCCCTAATTATCCTCCACATCTGTATCCTCCGTAGTACATGCTCCAAATATTAACTTTTTCATTGAGTAGTTCACTTCTACTAGAGATACTTGTTGTTTATCTTCATTCACCAAACTAAAGTATAAAAATGTGTAGCTGATGTGTATGTGTTGTTGTGTTGCGTAAACTTTCTGTATCCTCATTTCATACTTCATTATCACTTTTTATGTTGAATGTTGGAGTTGTCAATTCCGACATATGGTGCGCCATTCTCAGACACCCAAAAGCTCTCGCTGCTTTTAGCTGACTCGTAAACCAACCTTGGCTCAAATAAACACAATTCCTAAAAGCTGGGTGGTCGGTCGGTTGCTCTCTGATGATCGGATTGCAAGCGAGATTTTTATGTATTGAAAATATGCTTCTCACATCATTACATAATCTTGTTGTGACTGAGATTTTATGTAAATTTGTCCTCCTCCGCAGCAGCAATCAACGATGAAGACTTTTATGAAGGCGGATGGAGTAAATTGGAAAAGATGCTTCACGGACCGGATGTCATTTTAAGAATGTTAACGAAGGAGTAGGATGGTTACTGGTAAATATGTACAAAGCAATTGTTGTTGTATTTTTAGAGTTATTTATTGGAAGTTATTGTTAAAAAGTCCTTGCTCTCATATTGCCCATAAGTAAAATCGTAGGCTGGAAGTAAGTAAGTAAGTATTGTATGAAACATTTTTCATCCCCTCCTACACTTAAAAAACAACCGGATGTAGCCAGTATCTGCTAAAGCAGAGTCACATTCAAGATCAAAGCAGTTAGCAGCACCCCTACGTCATTAGCTTCGTGGATGAATTACTTTAATAGACGGTAATTAGGACAAATTCTGTTTATTCCGCTGCGAATGACGGCAGTGCCAGTGCATCGAATCAGGACATTCAAATTCAAGCACAAGCCGAATTAAGTAATGCATGCAGTTGGCAGCTTCGTAAGGAAAAACTCATCAAATCTGCTGAAATGAAATCCGAGAGGGTAACGGGAGAAAGTTGGCGTAAATGGTGATGGCATTTTCCAGATTGTTTCAAGTGCATTCCAGGACCACCACCACATAATCCAGTTGAACGCTACGAGGCGCTGGCATATCTCTGGAGAAAGTGAGAACGAGAATGAGCTGCTGAGGAGATAAGTAAAGTAAGTGCAAAGTAGGATTTTTACTGCTTATTATTCATCCACCACCACCCTTTCCATGTAGCTTTCCAAATTGCTGGAGCTAGAGTGCCCTATTCGCAAAGGCATTTTTAGTATGGACAGGTTTAGACTGTGAAAGCTGTTGAATGGCATAATAATGTGCTCTCTCCCTTTATCAACATGTTGTCTGTCGTGAGTTGAGTTGAGTAGAGGAGAAGTAGTGGTGGTGTGTGAGGTATATAAAAAGCAGGCGAGCATTTCCTTCCTGTGGTTAAAAAACAGCTTTGTTCAAGAAGGACCAGTTGCTGCTTTCACCCGTCCGGGTTGGTTTACTTTTTAGCTCAGCTCTCTCGCTCTCAAATCTTTCATGCTGTTTTACGTTTTCACTCATCTTTCAAACTTATTTCCGACATTAGACCACCGTTGAGTTTTACCCTGAAAACAGTTTTAACACGTTTTCCATATAAAACACTTTTTGACTGTTGGAATCAAAGAACAAAAGTTTCTGACTCTCATTTAAAAACTAGGTTTTGTACATATTATCAAACAGGAATTGAAATTGAAAACAGAAGTTCGTGTTGCCATTTTTATTTCCAAAAAACAATCATATTTCACTCTTAAGGCATCTTTGGAAGAAAAGCGAAAAAACGACATCAAATCAACAAAGAGAAAACATCTTTACAGGTAAACGAAAATTTATAAACGTTTCTGCTTTGATGGATTGTTGCTTGTGTTGATTAGACTTGCAAAAAACCTTTGTTCTTTCTAAACATTTCCAACCTCTTTTTCGATGCATGATAAAAAATCAGTTGTAGATAACATTAAAAGATGTATATAAGTAAGTCACGTGATAATGAATGTCGTTGCAAATCTCTGCGAACTGTTGACAAGTTGTCAGAAAGTAAAATATTTTGTTATCAGGCATATTCCTCATTGACAAAAGCATTGTCACGATTCCCCCATTTTACATAATAAAACTGACACTGTCAACCTGTCATGTCCTGTCATGAAATGGATATGACCGCAATCTTTCGTAATTTGTCGTATGTAATATCGTATACTGTATTTAGAAGCACATTAAGCATGACAGAAATTTAAAAAAAAAAAATAACCTGCGGGTTCGAGAGGGCGATGTACGACATCAAAATATATGGAACAGTTGACTGCCACCATATGTTAAGATCAGTGTCAAGGAATGTGGGATCGCTCCAGCAGGTTTTATTGATAATAATGGTCATAATGGAGAGATGTTGGTTCACTTTTTGTCTGCAACTGCTTTGCTTATCACATCGTAACAAACGAGAAGAGTCTATAGTCATTCATAAACTTAAAATGTATATTATACTAACGTACAAGAAGTATAGTAGGAGGAAGGCCAGGTTTGGGGCAACCTGATATTGTATCTGCAAATCTGATAAATAGTGTTATTTTTAGTGCTGAGATTTTAGGAAGCATTAAATTGTCCATCAGGGACCAGCAATACAATATACCTCATATATTTTTCAACTTGAAGTAATAATAACCCTTGTTGAATGAAGGGTGAATTAAATGTGGACACAATTTCGGCAGCATGTTGTTCTTGTTCATAGTTTAGCAGGTCTAGTGTCTCGTCTTCTGGGAATTCGTGTAATGGTGATGATTGATGATAGATTTTGTCTGACTGTCAGGTTAAGTTTCGTCACTGAATCATAAGCTTTGATACATTCATCATTAGGGAATTGCATGACATTCGTATTTACAGCGTACATGTTACATACGTTGTGTAGGACGTTGGGTTTCATGTGTGGGTGAAGTGAAAGGTGGTTTAGCAAAACACAACATTGGTATCACAAAGATATTTTGTTACTAAATTATATGGAAAGGCATGTCAAATGTCAACCCGTCGACGTATTTTATCATTCAAGTGAGACAAATTAGAAGTTATGTGAAAAACTAAAGACTTGAGAGGGTGTGCACAAAAGATTCATAAACTGGAGTGTGAACTCTTCGGCAGTGGCAAATGAAGGGGCTTGTTGATTTGCATGGAAAAGAATGTATCAGCTACTCATGTTACTTTCCATTGTTGTGGCCTTTGAGGTTTACTTTCGTGCTCCTTTATGATGATGCTCGAGCCAAGTGTATGTGTGTGGCTTCCAAAAGTGTCTTACTCGGTTTGGTTTTAGGCTGCGGATGAGATGAGATGAGCCACTTTACCATGTGTTGAACAGGTTGATTAAAAGAGAACATGCTTGGGAAAAGAAAGTCTTTTATACTCTTTACTTCTTCGGAGCAGGATTCACTGCGTTTATATTTATCGATGTAGAACAAGTGATGCGTAAATCACACTCTAGAAAGTAAAGCTGAATTTCTTCTACGAATACATTAAGCAATCTTGCCGAGGATATTGTATGAACACAATAGATCCTTATCCTTAAAACTTGAACTGATAGTAAATGTCAAGTCTTCATTTAAATTCAGTATGTGCTCAATTTTAATTATATACTATCTGGCATCATATGCGGAGCTATGCATATGATGCAAAATAGCTCAGGCTAATTTGAAACAAAAAAATGTCATGTCCAAAAGGGAATGGAAAAAAATGATTTGAAGGAAACATGCCAAAATTTAAACTAATGAAAATCCGTTTCGGCATTTGTCTGAAATGAAATGACATATCGCATAAAATATATAGTCTGATGGTAGTGACCTGTGAGGAATTATTCTACAATTTCCATATAATTATATACAATTTTTGTAATTAGTACAGCATATGCTATAGCGTATAGTCATCTTTGATTTCACAAGCATTTTCATCTCACTCATATGTATCAACAATCCTTTGATAATTACATCTCATGCAATTCCCAATGGTCTTATATCTTGGTCTTATATATGGCTTGTCATCCTAGTACTTGAGTTCAATCCTGCTACTTCATACTTTTGGAATTTTAGCAATTCATTTCATGTTGAATACCGTTTTAGAGCTCATAGTCATAGCCATAAGGTATGTAGAACAATGCCACGGCTGACGACAAAGACTGCATCCAACTCCAACCCATAATTGTATTCGCCTAATCGAAAGCCCCTCTGTTTTTCCAATTCCGCATTCCCATATCGGAATTTTGCCTACGAAATCAAGAAGAAACTGCTGCAAATTGTAAATTAGAGCAGAGGCAAAGGTTGGAGTTGGAATTAAAGTATCTAATCCCTTTCAAGTTTTTCCTGTGTAGAGAAATGTGTTGGCATGTAATGTAGTCTGGTCTAGTTACAAGTAAGTACTTGATTCTACTCAAGAAAAAGACCTGAACAAAAATAGGCGAGCAGTATGACACGATTCCCATGACATGACAAGGTATTTTTCATTGCTCCATTCCCTTCTCTCCTTTCTTTTCAATATCCGTAGACACCCACACGACTTGATCATGTCCTATTCACAGAAGATTACAATACGGTAAATGTACATAGTCAACATTTCGTGTCTAATACCAATTATGACAAGATTTAAGAAGTTTGCAAGTCCTTCGCTCGGGTTGAGTAGGAAGGAATACTCCAGAAATTGTTGCTGCTGCCCAGGTACTCCGCGTTGGCAGAAGAATAGAACACGCCGACACTTTCTTTTTAGGTATATATTGCTTCATACTTTCCCCATAAGTCGAGGTATTAAATATTATGGGCAAAGTCTGCTTCTTTGAAAATGAGAATTGTTATTTTTTTGTCGCTCTGCAAAAGTGACGGTGTGAAACTGATGATGAATTATTATCAATGGAAATTAATTGGAACCCAAGTAAACTTTCTCCGTCCTGTTTCGACATTTCAAAATCTCCGAATCGGTATGAATAGAGTATTTTAAGCTAATTTAAAAAATTTGTAATGATGCCTAGAAAAAGTGTTGACACATCGCAAATATTATTATGCTGTATGGGTTTCAATACTTTGCTTGCTCAAGAACTTCCTGTGAGCAAATAAAAATCTTGAAATATCAACGCAGATTTTATCTTGCAGAACTTGTTGTTTAAGACTTGTTTATTGTTTGCAGTTGAAGCAGTAAGATTTTAGGAGTAATAATTCAATGGAAGCGTGTCAAAATAACAATGACAGAAGGGGAAGAGTACATCTTCTTGTAGAATGGAGTATGCTTGTTAGTTAAGTGTATTTACAAAGTTTTTTCCAAGAGATAAAGCATCACGAAATAATAAGCTGCTGGGTAAAGAAAAGGGCACTTCAGATCTGCATGCATAAAATATCAAGCATAAAAAGCGTTTTGGAGTTATGAAATAGTGTTGTCGTTGTCCTCGCCGTCGTATACCATGCCATATCCGACCAAGACCAAACAAATTTAATCGTGTGTTTGTAGTCGGGGAAAGCAACTCTTTCAATACGTATGTATGAACTTGCTTTCTGCACTAAAACTCTCACCTCGCTATAAATGGGTTGTTTTATCCCCCTTTCTAGTGATTTTTTTTAGCATCAGTATCATTTTATGTAAACACACTTGATTCCACTAAAAAGGGAAGGAGAATGGTTTGGTTGGTTGTAAGCAGGATTTCCGTGTCAAAAACTTGAAACTGTGCACATATTTATTTGGAGTATACCGCAGCCTTTCTGTCATAATATTATCGTATTGTATACGGATTTCAGCTCAGCTTTTGCAAAACAGGGAAATGACACAGTTTCCACTAAAGAGAATTTTTGCACCCTTGAATGCTTCTGCATCATATCTGTCGTAATTCGTATTCTTTATTTTCGCCCCACCCTTTCCTAAAGTCAGGATTTGACATATTCGACATATTGTTCAATTTCAATGAATCCAAAATTCTTCAACATTTCCGGCATATGGAATATCTTGCCAAATTCTTTGAACTTGTTATGTTAAGTGAGTTGAGCGTAGCATCATTAAATCTTATGACATCTTTCCATCGACACGTAATACCTTGAATTTCGCAATGTTGTTAAAACTTTTTAAATTAGACTGCCAACGGTTTCCCGAATTTCTTCCAATATTCTAACGATTTCTACTGCAAGTACAAACCAAACATTTGCGTTGGTGGCGTGGTGGGCATGTTTCCAACAGCTTCGGACGACAAGTTTTTAAAGTAAGTTCGAAGAAAATACTTTCCCGTGCAGTGGAAGAATATCAGTGGGTGGTGGTGGGCAATGTAGTAATGTGCTATAGGTATCACGGCTTGTCAAACGGTTAAACACGTTGGACAAATATTAAACACTTTTGGAGTCATTTACATTCATTGCATTTGTACAGGAATGTGTTCACGTCACATCAGGAGTCATGCTCGTAACAAGCCTCGATTATGAGTACATATATGTACATGTTTAATACATAGCGCACACAACTTCATTCGAAGTTGGCAAACAAATCTTGAAACCGCAGTGGAGGCTCGGTTTTGTCAAAATCACGTCCAAAATTTCCAAGAACTTTGTTGCTTTCACTTTCCCATAAAACAGAATGTCCCTCTGCGTTATCTTCACTTGTCCAGTTCTTCTGCGTTTGAGTGATCGTTTCAATGGCCATTTCTAAGATTAAAAAGGATACTATACTACATGCATGCTGCTCTACAGCCCTATGCATAGCAATGCAATGGCATGTCAAAGTCAAGTACATAAATAGTATGTGAGAAGTGAACACACAGAGAAATTGTCCTTTCATCATTGGATTGCTTTTTCAATAATGTATACCCAGCTTCGGCTGAAACGTTATGTCTTGAGCAGATTATGATTATACGATGAAACGATGAAATTAACTAGAGCCTAAGGCAGTGACACCATTGCAAAGGCAGAAACTTCTGTTCTGTTGTATAGAATTATAAACCGATGTCATCTTGTAAACTCTTGAAACTTACGTGGTTTTCACCGCATTCGCATTATGAACTGGATGGAAGTATGTAATTGCTTTTAATCTTATTGACACTTGTTTCCATTAACTTAAAAAATCTACTTACTTACTGGGCTACTTTTCTCCCCGTAAAAAAGTTTTTTTTTTGACTTGACATGACGTTTGTCGAAACCTTGCCTTGCCATATACGTCCACATCATTTGCCGACACGCTTCATTTGCAAAAGAGAAAAACTGGGAAACTTCTCCAATTTTCTGTTTCTTCCCATTAATCCTGATTAATTCGAATTGGTAAAAGTCCTGAATAACGTGCCAGTCAACTTGTGGCTTCTAATTTTATATACAAGGATACAATTAGGTATAGGCAGAGCTGAAACTCTGATGGTGGTGTGGTCTTGATATGATTTTCCAAAGCTCCTCGTCCGATGGTTTTACGTCAATACTTGCTATCCCATCATTTATTATGTCATGAAGCTTTTATTTGCATACTGTGTCATGCCATATTCTTTGCAAGACGCTACTAACTTTGCCATTTGGAGAATTAAAAGTGAAGTACGCAGAAAATAGGGAAAGTAGTTTAGTTAGCAAGTAATATGAGAAGACTGCGTCTACTGGAAGCAGAAGAAAGTACATGCATTTCTGAGTGTTTTTTCTCATGAAATATGCAAAAATGACGAGTTTGTTCTTCTCTATTCTGTATGTAAGCAAGTATTTCTTGCTTGATGAGATAAGAATAAACAACAACAAAGTAACATCAAAGGTGGGTCGACTACTGGATGAAGCACTTTGATGAGTCGAATAAATCGATGTTGATGCTGCTGAAGAGTGTATCAAGAGTATCACAATCAATTTGAGATTATTTACTGAACATATTATGTAAAAAGACGTGTATACTTTTTCTTGGCAATTTTTTAGTCTGTAAAGTTTTTTTTGTTTTCCTTAGCAAGTCTACAGATGTAGTCAATTGGATGATGAATATCAGCCAATACTATGCATGTAGATAAAACCAGTGTAGAAAGCATTTTGAACAAAAACTTTTTAATTTTTCTTCCTTCTTGGAGTCATCAGTTTGTTTCATCCTCAACATCTCTTTTCTTCCCCTAGGGCTACTGCTCCTACTCATTCCATTGCACATCTTGGAGGAACGAAATATATAGATTACTTGTTGACAAGAGCACCCATACCATCATTACATTTCCGCTTTGTTTTGTGCTACCCGAAAATTAGTTCAATGGCGCTTGTTCAGCATCAGAGAGGATGGAAGAATGAAGTAACCCCACAAAGAAGTCCATCTTACAGATTCAACCTGGAGGGGGGATGGAGTCTGTGGCTAGCCTGTCTCCTGCTGAGCGTCTTTCTTTTTTCGTGTGGTGAAACAGAGGCGAAACATGCTTGGGAGCGACCAGGTTGTCACAAAGTCGGTAAGTGCATGAAATATTGCGCATTTCCTACTCAGCACTTCTCATTCAACTTTATTTTCGTCTTGTGAAATATACGAAATAATGAAATGGTATTACGTATTGGTTATATAACAATATAACACTTCCTTTCACATTATATTCGAAGGTATTCAAAAGTACTATCTGGTCTTTGAAAACTAATGATACAAATAATATAATAGCAGTTAGCATGTACGAGCTGTTTTGGAAATTTTTAAACATCTAGTATACAGGAATTTTTATTCACATGTGAAATATTTGGTAAATTGTACTAATGATCTTTAGTGTATTCGTACGTATTTACAACCGGAAATTATTCCTTTATGACGACTCCTGTGTTGAAATTTGGATAATAATATTATCGGATTTAGAATGCATAAAGGGCAGCCGAACATGTGTTGGAAGTGAAAGTAGCCTTGATATTTATTGGAATTAGAGTTTCAACAAAGAAAGGTTGATATAAAACCAATCGGTACTAACTCCGTTCTTCCTGTAGCCCTTGTCTTTCTTTTGAGTGACGCACTTGCTCTAAATCTCTTAACTTTTACCATATAATTTAGCCAGGGAGAGGAAATTATCAGCCATTTGCATATACCTACTTATGCTTGTATAAGAACAAAGACATACTGTTACATAATGCACGAATGATTTAGTACCTAGATGAATATCACTTCTAAGTACGGGCATCGCACAACTCTGAAATATTGTGGACGTCAAGTCAAACTACCTCGCATTATCATACATTTCTCTTGTACCACGGTTCGTAAATTGCATTTGGCAGTGATTCAGTCGGAAAAAGAACTTTTTTCGTGTGGAATAGATAAAGCTCATTCATATATCTTGTGAGCATTGCATGAGGGCAAAGAAAAGTGATTTTCATTTCATCTGCATAAGTAATAGGGCTTAAGATAATGGATATAGAATTCAAATTATATAGTGATGCAAACACGAAGGGACATAATATAATGTAGATGGTAAATATAAGGTTGTTGTGAATGGTAATTTTTTACACTTTACTCACAATCCATGACTTGAATCTTTGCAAGAATACAAGTATGTGAGCGATGAGCCCAAAATAACATCAAAGAACGGAGAAAGTGGCCGTAGAAAAATCAAACCTGTGGGAGGATATATATTTTTTGGTGGGGGGTGATCATGATGATGCTGATGGGATGCGATTGCATGCTCAAGACTAATTCTATGATAAGTGACTTGTATGGATGCATGTATTATGTATGTCTATATATCAAAAGATAAAGGAAGGTCTAGAGGTAGTTTAAAAGTAGTTACTTTTGTAAGGTTATCTGCTTTCATATTCTATTCACTTTAAACTCTGGTGAGGATTAGAATCATGACATTCATGCTTTCCTATACCATTTATCAAGGGTAGATTTGTAATATGAAACAGGACATTTCGGAATCTGTCTGTGAGAGAATAAATGAACAAATAAATACCATTTGAGTACCAAAGAAAAACAAATCAAAAGTACTCAATTTCAAGTTGGTGCTTAATTTTGGTTTTCTTATGTGTCGGTCTTTTGCATCAACTTGTATAAATTTTAAGGTAGGTCATTAAAAGATTTTGTATTCAATGTCACGTTCAATTCAGTTTTTACGCTAGATCAGAATTCGTAATGGTATAATCATCAAATATGATGCACCCAGTGCTAGAAAACGTGGCATGTAAAATCATACATTTATATAACAGGGTTTATTTCCTTTGTCATTTCGTCTGCGATGATGCAGACAAGAGGGTGGTGTGATGATTAATCCTTGATCAGATCTGAGAACACTCTGTTGACCCGGTAAAAAGCTCTTTGACAACTGTGTCTGAGTTTGTATTTACCCATTCTCTCAACTCAAGTTTTCGTCACAATTTTACTAGTATCAAGCTTCAAAGAATATAAGGGTACTTGTTCTAATCATGGAAATTATTCACTAGCAAGTTTTTCGAGTGGTCATCCTATTGAATAAATCGGGACCCTCTTCTTTCATTGACCCCATTACCATAAACCTTGTTATTTATTTATATCTAAAAAGTGTAGGCACAAAAGTTTTTATACACTCGCCAACGTCGTGTCTTGTAGCACGTTTTGATCAATTAGATAGATGGTGAATTCATATGAGTCACACATTCATCTATCCTAAAACGTCTACAAGCTGCAACTTCAAGCAGTAGTAACAATTCTAAGAATATCGCAAGTGAAAGGGATTCAAAGGAAGTAGGGGTTCTTTGAACGAAGACTACGCACTGGATGCAAAGTTTATGGCTTCTAATGTGGAGGAGTGAGTGGGTGATAATCATTTCGAAAAGTGGGAAGAAAGGCGATAGGTTTGTTGCAGAGTACTTTTCTCTTGTATGCATGCAATCTATGCATGGATCATTGATTTTTATGTCATCATTTATGGAAAACCCTTCCTTTTCTCCTGCACAAAAATAAATTCTCAAAGAATTCAACAGGCTTTTAAATCTTGGAGAGATGGTTTAAAAAAAAGGAAGATGAAGACACTGAGGTTTGGGTTTCCATCTCAAAGATCACAGAGAGGAAGACGGCTTTCTCTCTGTGTGAATAGTGTTCATGATATTACGTACTTTAGAGATATTGCATTGTCAAGTCACGTGTGTACCCGATATTCAAAAATAAGTGACTTGAGGTTTACACTTTTTATTTGCGACCAACTTTCCCAAATAAACGAAAAGAAAACAAGATGGGTTGCACATGAATGGAATATAGAGAAAAGTTAGTAAAACTGAAGAAAGGAATGCTTTTTAGAGAATTATTATACTGAATGGATTTGGTCAGTAATCTAATCTAACTTCATTATTTTTGGCATTAGAATTAGTTGTGCACCGAATTAGCTCGCTAATCGTTAAACCTACCTAATCCACTTAACGTACAAAAGTTTGCATGTCACACGCCACAAGAGTAAGTGATCCTGTTGACAAAGTGCAACTTTTGCGTAGGCGACATATTATTTTGTGCTCGCGGCACATTTTCTTAATAAATGTGATAAAATTTTGAGAAAATAATATTTACTTAATTGAGACAATAATTAATCTCAAATTGAAAAGATTTTCGGACTCACTCAATCAGCTAATCTGTTCCTTTTTGCAGGTCACACAAGAAAAGTGCAGATTCCAGAATGTGTAGAGTTTACCATCACCACGAATGCATGTCGGGGCTACTGTGAGTCATTCGCAGTTCCATCCGCCTGGTACAGACTTCAGAACAACCCTTCCCAGGCAATCACGTCAGTGGGCCAGTGCTGCAACATAATGGAAACGGAGGACGTAACGGTAAATGTGATGTGTATGGATGGGCAAAAGGAACTTGTCTTCAAGTCGGCCAAGTCGTGTGCATGCTATCACTGCAAAAAGGATTAAGGTTGAGAAGAATGCAGCCACTGAGGTGTAGTGTAAACTATATTATTGAAGGGGAAAAATTTACAAGCAACATAATATTTCCTTTATTTTCTTCTTTCTCTTCATGAATTGGTGACGCAAGCATGCGATGATGATGAAAAGTGTTCCTTTCAGTTTTTCCTGGTAATGTAATCATTTTACACTTGTTCTCGGCATTTTCATTGTCGCTGCTATAATACTTATGTATTGTTGAATGAAACAACTTGTTAAGTACTTTTACTCTCAATTCTCGAAAAAGGAGATTTCTAGCATCTAAAAATAAAATTCACTTTGGAACCTGCAACTTTGTAAAGTCTCTATTGTAAAACACTATGATTTTATTAGATATAATGAGTTTTGTATGGATCTAGAAAAAAATGTTGACAGTTCTACTTACCTTTAGCTTTGTGTGACTTGACTTGGCTTTCTGGGGCAAAGTGAGATTGGTCGGTTAGGACAGCGATGCGATCGAAGTATACCTAATTGAAATGCATTATTTGTGATTTGGTTAAGTAGTTGCTTAAAAATTCATTTTAAACCATCCAATTAGAGAGTCAAAATTGTAGCTAGCATAATAACACTAATCGTTCTAACAAGGCAAATTACAAAATCATGTATTTTTTTCGTGGAACAACGGCCAAAAACGTGTAGTTTTAAGCGGTGAGATAATTCACATACGTCATGCTGCTTGTTAGGAAAGCCAACTTGTGAAAATATTAATGTAATGTTTGGGATTGGAAGTGACATTCATGAGTAAGTGTGTCGTAAATCGAATCGATGTGTTATAAAAAAAGAATCGAACTAAACCAAACCAACTTCTTTTGTATCTCATAATTGTGTTGAATTGAAGTTCCCTGTTGTTGCACCACTATTAGATACACACAGAAAAATATTACTATATATAACTTGTATAAAGATACCAAACCAATATTATGTATATAGTATAATGACGCTGGCTAAATAGAAAGTGTATAGAGACGGGTTTATGTAAAAATATATCTGCAAAAACCATCCTGTGTATATTTTTTGTTGTTTAATGTTGATTGATTGGGAATAAAACTCGTTCCATAAAATAATGCTTCCTGTATGTTATGCAGCAATCTAATACAAAAGTGAACTTTGAATTATGCGACATTATTAAAGCATGGCATAACCATATGGTATCATCATATATACGCACGTTTTGTCAAGTTTCCGGTTTCTTCCATCCATTATCTCCATATCTGGACTTTGCTAACCAAAACCAATATCAACATCAACCCATTTTACCGTAAATGATCCGGATGGCAAGTATAAACATTTGTTTGGCAGAAAGAAGTATTCTGGTCCCCATATTTTTGAGACATGCACGTTGAAATGACGGTTGACTAATCGTAAGGTTGTTGGAGTCAATAGGTGAAAGTTTGCAAGTGCAATAATACGAGGTTTCGCATAAAAATTTCGATTGGTAACTTATGCATACTTACCAACAATAACTGAACCTTCGATGCTTTTCCATATTTGTCACGTCATGATAAGGAAAGTCAATATACGGTTTTGAAATGGGCTGCTGGAACAAAGCCATTACTATAATGGGTTCTATTCATATGTCGCCTGCAGTAGTGAGTATATGGATCACAACAAGGGAGACACCAAAAAATGGTTTAGGCGATGTATTCAATATTCATCACGTCATAAATGCTTGCATCCACGCAGCCTACTTTCTTTTCATTTTGAGGCACGCTTGTATACATATGGATACTTTCCCAATGAGTGATTTTTACAAATGGGTGACGAAATAAATCTTGATAACTAACAATGCTTATATTGCTTATGTACACTGGACTAATTATTGAGTGGGTGGGTTAGTTAGGGTCAAAAGAAAAAGGAGGGGGAGGAAAGAAGCTTGCTAGAAGAATCCCGTTAACTACTAGTGTGAAAGAAATCAACAGTCTTTCACCTTGATATCCTGGACTGGACCTCTACACAATACAATTTTAACAAACTCTAACTTTAACAGGTACGTGCTACATTTGCAGTAGACAGACACTCGTGTAGTTATTGTCGATGGCCATTTTGGCATTGAAGGATTTCTTGAGTAGATAACTAATAAACTAACCTAACGAATGCTACCATAAACTTAGACGAGTTGACCTTCAACCCAAATGCTATTTAAAGAATTGTCTAGAAAAGAAAGAAAAGTCTGGCCATGAATTTTTTATTGAATGCAGTATAATGTATGGAGACAGAAAAGGATGTGATTGATAGGCTTTAGTAAAGAACGGATGTTTGAATTGTGTCAAGTTTCTTAATATGGTTGGACATCAAACAGAAAACTGCGAGTATGGGCAACGACTACAAAGTAGTCTTTCGTTTGTTTTCAATTTTCATTATAGCAAATGTCTACCAACCTAAGTATTGAGAATCAGATCAGATTCTGGCCTGGCCATAAACGAGAAATAAAAATTAAATCATATTGGATTTACATACATTCTTGTGGTGCTGACTAAATCACCCTTATCTTCACCTTATGTCACTGCGTGTGGGCTTCTAAAAATGTTTCATGTTGTACCGTTTCCTTATATTAGGTTACGAGCATATATACTAAATACGTATATTACTTATGTATGTACCACTTTATAAGTTTATTTGTAAACTTTTTAGTGCGTTCTCATGCTGTTTCCGTTGAAAATGTAATTGCAGTTAATAATTTCATGCATGTTTTATAATTATGCATTACATGAACAATTTGTGCATACATTCAAGTATGGCGTTTTCAAGTGCTGTGATTTTAATTATGATTATCTTGTTAGGATTATCTTGTTAGTGTTTCTTGGGATGCAGCCGAATGAGTTGATTGCATGAATTTTAGAGGGTTACTACAAGAAGTATAACTGTTTTTATTTACAAACACATTTCATTACATAGTAATTATACAACCATTCACAGGACGAGTATATTAGATAAGCATATTTTTTCTAAATGTTGTTATTCTATACACACTATCCCAGCAATGTAAATTTTTGTTTCACAATTTGCAATTCCAGTAAATGCATTTTCAATGAACTTGGATTTTATTAGGCCCAAAAATCTCGATTACTATGCAAGGGTACAATAAATTATACAAGCACCAATTTTGTAGCAGGTACATACAAAGTAAATAGATGAATATATAGTAATTATATGCACAAATCTCGAGACGAGGAGGCGATATATAGTGTATCTTTTTGTTTATTAGAGATCAGGAACCAATTGTTATTTATGAGAAAAGCATAAAATGAACAAACTGTGGTTTTAGTAGCCTGACCGCACACCTCGATACCTCATTCCTTCACAGCTTGCTTCAGAGGATTTGCAAACAGAGCAATGGCATGATTCGGCTTCCTGATATTCGTACCTGAAAAGAGAAAGCAATAAGCCGTCAGCTTTTACCTTGAGTCTTTCGTTCATGAAGGACATTAAGTACCTGTTAGTTCCTGGTTCAACATCGGGGTCACAGTTGTCAAGAGTGGCAACGTTAGGTTTTCTGCTTCCAAAGATGCAAACAGGGTGGTGAGATTTTTTATAGGGGAACCTGAAGTCCGGAATCTACAGTGTAAAAACCCCCATTTCATCAACATTTGCATAACTTCAAAATGACGCTGTTCCCAATTCATTCGGATTTTTAATTATTCAGTATGTCACAACCAAAATATAATAATTGCTTTCACTGCAGGAACTAATCTTTCTCTTGGAAAATTGTTTGGAGTTGGAAGTTTTCCAACAAAACTCATTCTCAAGAGTAGATTAGGATGGTTTGATCTCTCATCAACGTAAGAGTTCTTTCACTTTTACCTCATTAGAGTCGCATCGTCCCCAGCAAGACATGACGTTCACTTGGCCCCAGCATTTCTTTCCAGCAGAATCCGTTTTTGTCACCTATTAGTCAAATCAAACCAAATGAGAATGAGCATTTCATTATATTAGATCAGGAGGACAGGAAGTCAAGTTTGGGGCATTGTGATACGTAGCTAAAACTAATGTATTTTCCTATTGTAAAACGACTTAAATAAAAACTTCTTACCCTGTAGGAATACAGTCTACGATGACAGTTAAGTGTCGTGGCAATGTCCAACGGCCCAGTACCCAAAATTGTGAGTCCATCTTCTTCACTAAGTGGAGGGCTCAATTCCTCCCCCAAAATCTCATCTTGGGATGGCCCTTGAGCCCTTATTTCCGCAACAGTACAAGAGATGGTGAAAAGAAGGGCAAAATTAAGTTCCACCCACATATTGTAAAAGTTTATAGTGTTTCCTGAAAACGATCTGAACTTTCTTAGACAGAGTGACTGAAATGGGTAGTAGTGAAGCTGAAGGAGTGAAGGGATGAAATGGAGAGAGAAAGTGAAACTGCGATCCTCGCTCGTCGATCAACAAGTGGGGAATAACCTCTCTAGACAATGTTTTACAGCGCTTTATAGAAAGTTTTTAGGCAATTTCTTATTTTGTTATAACAGAGGAAATATGGTGGATGGATGGAGAAAGTAGGGAGTCAAACAAGGGCATTCGGCCCGAATGGATGACGCAAGTCCTCCGAACATTATGCTTTTGCTTACGCTATGGCTATGTTCTACGGTGTAATATGAAGGAGAGCTTATACGTTACGCGAGCAATTTCAGTAATGATGGTGAATGCATAGTTATATTTCACTATTGGATGGATTTGCACGGTTGCATATTTGGATTTTGGATTAATGCAACGAATAGCCCTGTACTCTTGTTAAATTTCCTGCAAGAACTAACCAGCATGATTCAGTTCTCAATTTACACAGCGGCGACGGCGACGTTCGTCTTTAATACGGTCTGTTTCAACAGAGTTTAGTAGGTTTCCATCAATGCATTTCAGATTGCGGATAGCCGGGTATGAATCGCAATAACCAGTAATGAACGCAACGTAGATTTAGCCAGTCACATCTAGTTATGATTAAGAACCCGTGAATTTCCCAAAGGATAGCGGATTTATGGAAAAACTAAGTCGCTTCGCCTGCATTGCCAATTCTGCTTCAAAGTATGTATGATTCAAGCACTCCATGTATTAACAGGAATAGGCAATGATTAAATGAAATATAAATCTTTGAGCCTGAGTATTTATCCCTGGACTCTAAAAATAGAACATAAAACGTCTTTGCAAATACATGTACTGTGCACACCATTTATTCCATGAATAAAATTTGAATACGAAAATATACTGTTGACAAAATACATTTGCAATAATAAATCCTTATAGCTGCTACACAGGCTTTCAGAATATTGTTTTTATACATACTGATAACGCATGTATATTTTGTACGTCCAAAATTTACTAACAGATTACTACTTAGCGTACTATTAGCACCCACAACCGTATAAATAAAAGTAACAAATGTAACAATTGCTTTGTACTAGTACTTCACATGCACTAATTAATTAAAAGATAGATAGAACTAAACACAACATAACAAAATATTCACCGAGATTCATTATTCAGACCAACGTTTTTATCATTAGTAGTTAATTCTGCACAGTCTTAATTGAGAATTGGGACTCTTCCGAGTTACTTTCTTCATTAAACAACTTCTTCACACGTTGCTCCAAGGATTTACTTTCCCAATAGCATTTGCCGCATCCATTACAGACGTAATAGGAATTTATCATAGGTGTCAACCCAGGCGGCACCCGATGCACCTCAATTGGAATTCCTGAATGAATTTGAATGAAGAGAAAAATTAAACTTCCTTCCAGTATCAAAGACAAAACGTATTTTAGACAGGAATTTTTACCTGCTGGAGTCACCACTGAACGACCATCATTTCCAAACGTGATTGTGCGTTCATTTATTATTTCCCAAGTCTTGGTTACACTTTGGCTAGACAATATCATGTCATCAGGTATCTTGTCTTTAAAAGTATTTAATCCATTCATATTCTTTGACTTGCTGTACCGAGTACCAACATAATCTATGAATTTCAGCATCGTTTCCGGCGAGACATTAATAAATTCCTTCTTATTACACCGCTATAGTAAAGAAATAAACAAATATAACACAACTATATACTACGAATATTCGATATTAAGACTGCTAGATGATGCACGCTTGAAATTTTGTTAAAAATCTGTTCTTTCCCAGATTCCAGTTTCA
>JAQGAP010000406.1:0-36355 GCA_034697805.1 Orchesella bifasciata | reverse complement strand
GAATAAAGAAACATGGGTAGCTTATACATATTATCACAGGTAGCAGGAACTTATCAATAAAAAATTGGTTTATTTTCGGTGGTGAGAAGAGCGGGCTTTGAGCACATTTCCACCTCTACGTTATAATTTTTCCCCCCATCACGCCCCCTCCAAAAATCACCTTTGCGTGTTAAGAAATGTATAGATTTTGTGCATGAGCATAGTAAGCTCATGTAGGTACACATATGCATGTACCTTAGAATATAGTATTAGATGGGAGAATAGAAAAATTATAGTCAAGTAGGTACATGCTAGTTGGCTTATTTTTTCTAGATGAAAAAGGCAGAGGTTACATTTTGGTCGATGCGATATGTTGTGTACCTCTGCTCCTGCCCTGCCACAGTATATGGAAAGAACGATGCGATAGTGATATGTTTACTTCGTCTTCTTCGTGCACTCATGAAGTTTTACGTAATATGCTGAGTTGAGAGGAGAGCGAGTAGTATATCGTAATGTGTGATACACTGCCTTTTGCCTTATATGATGCTGCATTATAAATGTGCATGGATATATGAAGAATGTTGTATAGAGAAGGACAGTATGTGATGTGGAATGGAAAATGGAAAGGGAAGGTTGCCAGCAGAAGAAGAAGAGAGGTTTTTTTTTGGATTCAGTCGATAGAGCTCTACACACGAAGCGATACTCTTATTCTTCATGGGCTATATGTATTTCATATACTTAAAAATATACAAACCGTATCAATTTCTGAATTTTGAGTATTAGGTTAGTTAGCTTAGTCTACACTCCACAGTGACCGTGATGACAACAGGACGGAGGAGGATGAAGATGCACAGTTTGTTTCTTGTAATAGTTAGTGGAACGAACCTACATTCATCTCATAGCGCATAACATTTTGCATCCCCAGTTATAGCTGTATCATTTAATCAAAAAAGGGGCAAACCTTCATCAATGGTAATCGATGCATAGTTAGTAGTTAGAAAGCGCTGGAAGCGTACGTGCCTTCTTATCATTTGACCTGTTGAAAAGGATATGAGGTCATCAAACGCCTGCTTTATGAGATATTTGATGAAAACTTGAAACGCTTTTTACGTAAAAGGAAACGAATGTGAGACTGAAACATGATACTCACACTGCACTACGTTTATGACAAAGTATTTGAAATTAAAAGAATGTTTTTGTGTATTTGTATTTCTCAATTCCATATGGCAGTTCCACATGTTTTCAGACGTCCTTGACTTTGGAATTAAATATAGGAGAAACACTTTCATTTCCAATGAGAAATCATATAGATGAAATGTCAAGTGGTCTCCAAAAAAGCATTTGATGCCACATAAACTCTGGTTGATTGGTAGAATGTGTTGAATCAAAGCGTAAGCCAGTTAATGGAAAGAATAGATAACAGACGAGAAAATGATATGATAAGTCTAGTTGATAAGGAAGCTTAAATGAAACTGCATTGAAAATACAATATGATGTGATGATGTTATGCATCATTTAATTTAGTAATAATGATTATTGTAATCCATAAAAGTTTGAATTTTGGATAAAATGTTTTCCAATACATGCATAGTGATAGAACAATGAGATTTTATCCTACCTGTTAACTTATCAGAACTTTGCAAGCGAACAGTTTACTATAATGTATATATATTATGTCCTGGCCAGGGGGTAAAATTATTCCACAACACTATAGGGAATGGACGGTGATGAAATGTTTTGGCTTTTGCTTTGATATGGATGTGCCGTGTGGATGGACAGCATGTTTGCGAATATATTGTAAATACGATAACTTTGTTTTTCTTATGGAGTACATACACTGGAACACTCGAACTCTCGTTTACAGCATATCTATTCACTTTTGCTGTGCCTTTTTTCCATCCATCCCAGACTTTTTGCGTGCTATGTACAAGATCTGGCTTATTTCAATATTATTCAATTCTCACATCAGGATATATTCATGAATGTTGATACTTTCGTTCGTGTTGCATGAAAATATTGAGCTGATGTTGATAGGTGCTTGCAAGGTCACTCCAGAGAGAGAACTTCGCAGGCACTTCATTTCATCATCAACAATCATATTCATGGATGCATCAGTCTCTTGAACAAGTGATGTTAGCTTTAGCATGCCATGATGATTATAATTTCTCTGTGTGTGTTATATAAGTATTCAATGTTGAATAATGACATTATTATATTTTCTAGCATATAATACAATCGTTGGTATCATCCTTTAAATAACTACGAGTTAGTTTTCTCCAGTCTTATATATATGTTGATGAGAATTCCTTTCATTTTCCCATGATTTTGTGCACGCAACATCAATTAATTTCGCAGGTAGGAGAGCGTATTTTCAGGAAATCTGGTACTCTGGAAAGACCCACACACTTGAAACATTGTCAAAAAATGACATGATAGCGACCACCAAGACAAGAAAGTCAACTGTTGCATAATCACATGTAAACATCTTTAAACCGCACCACGACATAAAAAATAGAACGTGGTGCATTGCGATTGTCTGGTCTACATGCATATTTTTTATAGTCATCCATCAGATTGACATGTATATCAGGAAACGACAGCAAGAGAAAACGAAAGAACAAGAAAAAAGATGATGAGCCGGCTGTTTTGGCAGTACGACGGGGAGATAGATGGAAAAGTAGTGTATGCACATGTGATGCAATATTATTACTACCATAAAAACGCAGTATGCCGAATCCAAAAAAAGTGTTCTAAAGATATTGTATTATGTATGTGTATGTGTACCTATGCATTGAGTTCACTGGATTCATTCAATCTAGTTGACATAACAGACACAAAAACGAATAGCATGGATTGAATGAATGGAATGCATAACGATATGGTCCTCTGGAGAACATATTCTTTGAAGGAAGAGAGTATACAAAGTTGAGTGAAGTGTGGGAAAGCAGTTTTATTCAGTTAGAGTCAACTTGCTCTCGTCTCCTCGAGCGCTTCTACAGACTTATGGTCATTTTCTGAGTGCGATGATGAGCCGGATAGAATAGTTGTGTATTTTTCCTGGAAAGAAATGGTTTGCTTTCTCCACAAAAGTGAGTGTGTACAGGAGACACACAAAGGCTGCGTAGAGGGTGATGTGGTAGTAGGTAGCAGGGAAATATTTTTTGGTAGCGAACAAATGCACACACACTCGGAAGCAAGCATTAAAAGGTACGGTTAATGGGAAGGAAGAGAAGGTAGCTAACACCAAGGCGATGCTGAAAATCCTGTCGTTTTCCTCAATTCCATGTCATTCGTATTCCAACCTTCGTGAAATTCAAACAGGAGCTGGTAGGTGAGTAAAAAAAGAGATAAACGTGGAGAAGAATGCATCTGCACACTTTTTCTGTTCCATTCTATCTAATTTTGATATTGACTCACTGCTGCTGACGATGACGACGACCACGATGAGCATATTCGTGTAAAGTGTAAACCGCAGAGAAAAAAGGAAGTTTGAGTTTTAGTTGGAAACAGAAAAAATATAGTAGTCAGTCAGGAACAGCGGTAACTTTGCTACCGGTACATGGTACATGAAAATAGATTGCATTGCATTACATGCTGCTCCTGCGGAAGAAGGGGTAAAAAGATATTTTTGTGAGTATTTAAGCCCAGAGCCACCAAATATGTTCCATAATAATGCATAGTAGCAATGGTACTGTGAGGTTTTTGGGGCTGTAATCATAAAGCATACGACGAGGACGACTACGACCAGCTACTTCCTCTTAAAATTTCACATCATCCAATCCACATTTTTATCCTTCCATCCATTCTTCACTTGTTATGTGAATGTCCAACAAAAAACATGAAGCACACATAAAAAGCCACTCTTAGCATTTAGGTTTCAGGTTCCGTGCTTCTCTCAACTCAGTCCTTCGTTGCAGCTGGATGGATGAGTATCCCCTAGCTTCCTCCTCCACACACAAAGTTTTATATGCCCATCTAATAATTTTCCCGTTTTGCTCTCCTCTCTCTCCCTTCATGACGACAGGACGAGTTGATGATGATGATGATCATGATGATGATTCCCATACCCAAAGAATGAGTCGGTAAAGCAAAAAAGACAGAGAGAGAGAGAGAGAGAGAGGAGCTTTTTCAAATGATGTCAGCTTCCAAAATGTACCATTTCTCTTTTGCTTCTCTCTCGTTCCCTTTTTCCATCTTCCTCTGTTCGTGTGTGTGACTGAGGAAAATTCCCTTATTATATGCCTTTATGCAACTTGTAGGTTGTAGAACGAGAGTCGTATTTAGGTAGAGGCATTATGTGTTATCTCCTTCTCTCCTCCCGTTTTTTAATATTGCCTTTGGTCTCAGAGAGGAGAGTGAGTCAAAAAAGATGAAAAAGAGGATATTGCATCCTGCTTCCAAAATGTGGAGTCGTGTGTCTTGTTGTCTGTAGAGGTTTTCATAATACCCTGATGCTCCTCTCCTCTCGCCAATATTAAGGGTAAAGTTGAAAAGAGAAAAGGATGTAGTGGAGAGAGACGAAGCGAAGGGCTTTACTTTTTCACGTTGATGATATGGCATGGCATGGCATCTAGCCTTATGGAAAAAAGAAGAACGAGACATGGCATCGCATCATCAACAACACACACAGACTCACTACACCATCCATGGATTTTTCTCTAGCAAGTGTTCCATTCGAAACTACGTAGAAATGGGAGGAAGAAGGGAAAAGGGAATAAAAACGAGATAGCACACAAGCATAGTCTACGAACGTACATAACAACGAAACTTTTTTCTCTTTCTGCGACTTGATGGCATGGATCTTGCTAGGCACAGACATAGGCACAGGCAATGTTCTAATGGAAATATTGAGCCAGAAAAAGAAAGAAAGGGAAAGAGAGAGAAAAAGAGAGTGAAGTAATATGGAACCAGGAGCAGCAGAAGAATCGTAATATAAAATAATATGAGTGAGTTTTGGAAGTAGAAGAGAATTTATATGGAAAAGGGAAGAGAGAGAGAGAGAAGGGGAAAGAGAAGCAAAAAAGCTGTTCTCTCTGGAATATAATAATACAAAATGTATATACGTACCTATTATGGAGAATGAAATGGAACTAAGCAGAAAGGAAAAACACATATCTCTCTCTCTTCTATGATGATAATGCTTTACGTGCAGGCAGAGAGAGCAGCGAGGCAAAGCAAGTAAACCAAAAACTACGATTATAATGATACATATACTTTTATACTTATATATATATTATCATAAAGTTATGTATATATATATATGCCCACGTTGTTCTGAATAAGTATAAGCATCTCTCCTCTAACATCATCAATATCAACTTTTAAGCCATATAGTGAATGGATGAGTTGTGCCCTTATCTAATGTGCACACGTTTGCTCTCGTAGGTTCCTTATATGAGATTTAGATATATACATTTGTGCATATAGTAAGCTTCTAATATAGCAACATTGCCATCATCATCATCATCAACAACAACATGAGCCATCCTTGAACGTATAAGTAAAGTCTATAGAAAGCAGAGTAGAGTTGGAGCAAATGCAACAATAAGCGTAATATAAAACTACTACATATCGATATATGTATTACTTCATAGAATTGAATTTTATAGATATTTCTCAAATATACTTATAGGAAGAATGGTGTATGTGATGTGGTAAGTCGTCCCACGCTAACTTCAACTTGGGCATTGAAGAAGCACTCAGCATATTACACACACTACCTACCCAAGTGAATGCATAAAACGAGAAGGGCTTATAAAATGTACATGCTTTCGTCTTTTAAGGATATTACCAGAGAGGAGTATAAGTATTGAGCCAATGTTTAATGATATAAGCATGTATGCAGCAGGTCTTATAAGTCTATACTTTTACATGAATGCATTCCTATCCGACCAATCAACCGACCAACCGAGACCCAACAACAGTACTTTTTCCTTGATGTTCATCTAAAACTATATATATATATATAAAAAGCAAAGATTTTCTTCGTATAATATATAAATACATTTATTCATTTGACTAAATGCATACATATAATACATACATACGTACATAGATACGTTCATATGAAAAGTTTTTGAGACTTTTATGTAAGCTCGAGTTATATGGTAGTATAAGGTATATCCAAGTTGATGTATAGCATCTATTAAAAGGAGGCTATTGACGTCATGGAAGGACAAAAAAGAACCTTCCCTTCGTTTCTCTCTACCATAAAATATATGGACTATATACATACAATAGAGATATTTAGTTACTAGTAGTATATGTGTAGTAAAATACTTTTGCTCCATCTTACTACGACGTTTCAGCCTGTAATGATATTGCTTTTGCCCTCCTATATTTTATACCATACGATACCAAAGCTGCATTTACTTAGTTAATGGTATGGCTGGCTGGCACTAGTCGACGACGATGAGAGCAAAGTAGAAAAGAGGAAAGTTTTTCTGAACCTCTTATTTTTATGTATATATGTTTATCTATCCACTATATTGTGTTATACATATAACGTTAATACGGGTATATAAGGTTTTATTATTTTCTTTCTACTTTAATGCCAGAGCGTGTACGTATATTACATATACTCTTGCTCGACAACATGCATTATGCCTGTCAAAAAGGACTTGGAATTTTGTTGCCTGCGCTATGCTGGTGGTGTGTACGAGGGAATGAAACGCTTTGAGCTGCTCTTCTCAAGCGAAATGCTCTATACACTGGCTGAGAGTAAAGGATGATGATATTACGCTGGCAGCGTTATATTATACTCTACTCTAGGTATATGTATATATATTTATCGTTATACAAGTGTATATACTATATGAGTATTTGGCTCTTTTGCCTGTTAAATCCACCTCTTCTGCTTCACCATCATTGTATTGTGAGATCCTTTATGAGCGTTCTATAGTTAAGCTTACATCGGTCGGAGAAACAGCAAAGAATTTTTGAGCTCCTCTTATCGGGCCGAGCGTCGCCGAATGAGTAAGCCAGAAAAGAAATGTTTACTATAATATCGAATCGACATAAAAAATACTACGAACTATACTCGACGATACGATATTATATGCAAGGAAAAAAATTGTTTGGCTGAAGAAAAAGTAAAGGAAAAGACTCGTTCTTTTTTATATGCTGTCTAATTTTAAAGAAGGACCTGATTCTGATTCCGTTGTTTCTGCTGAAGCTGAACTCTTGCATCTCGTCGTCTGTTGAATCAGTATCAGTTAGGATGGCGCCTGATTGGCGGCTGGCACGAAGTGGATGCGATGCGATTGCCGCCGTTGAAGTTGCTTTGCATTCGTATCGCAAAAATGTTGATTAGATATGAGTCGTCGGTTGGTGGCGACACCTGTCATTTTGCAGCAGGATTTGCTTTTTATATCCAACCAACCACCCAGACCACCCATCCCTTAGTTTCTCACGATGCCCCAGACAATCCGCAATTCCTGGAACTGGGGAGAATGTACTTATTACGTCAATATATAGTCTTGGCTTTGCGTATCACATGGCTCTTATATGCCAGAAAAGCCATATTGGTGGTGGTGATATGTGGTGTGCGGGTAAATGAGAAGGGTAAGCGTGAGTGGCAGTGGACCTGTTTCCTTAACACCCTTTTCCTCATCGCCTTCCTTTGGATAGTACATTTTTTTCTTAAACTTTCCTCGGTGAGCATACATATCACATCGTATCATGCCATGCGGTGTATGCATGTTCCATGACTTTCCACCAAAGAGTCCCACACGTTCCATACCAAAATCCTTTCCACTTTTCCATGTGTATTTGTAACTACTGGCTGGATCTTCTACTAATACCACTGCACTGCTGCCGTCATTAAAGCATAGCATGATGATGAGAACACAACGCAAGCAAACCAAAGCCAAAACAGACCTGCTAGAGGAGAGTCATAGAGTATTTCTCATTTTCTTGTGCAATCTTATGTACGACTACGTACATTTTCCTTGGTTCCCTGTCTTGATGGTTTCCTTTCGTGAGAATAAAACTCATGTGAAGTATTCGACATCGTACAAAGTAACTTTAGCATTGCATCAGCATCAGAGCAGCAGTCAGGGCATTCAGACCTTCGTGTGCTGGCTCATGTTATATTACGTTGTTTGTTAGTGAGAAGGAATATGAAACGAATAGAAGAAAGTGAGTGCTGCTTCGTTGTAGTATGTGGAGTTGTTGGTGCAGAGCACAGCAGTGGAAATTCCTTCTTCAATTTTCATGTCCTTTTTCCCCCTTTATTTTCTTGCCTCAGCTCGAACTTGTGTATAATATTACAGCTTTTTGAGTCATGTTTACTTGCTTCATGCAGCCCCTCACTCACTTCTTCTTGCCTGACAGCAGAAAAGGGGAAACTATTTCCATTTCGTCGTAAGACTGCTGGTTGTAGCAGTATAAAGGGAAAAAAGTAATGTTAGTGGGATGGAATGGAATTGCTGTTATATACGGCGATGCGATATGAGAGAGAAGGATGACGATGATGGTGCTTTTGCTCTGAGTTGAGCTTGGTACTGCAAAGCAAAAGCAATTCACCTTTTTGGAGTCTTTTTTGGTATTACCAAAAGAGAAGAAGCACGATACGATGTGAAGTTGGGTTGGCTCGCTCTATGTAAAACTCTCAGGGTCGGTTGCTTTTAGCTCGACTCGTACCATTCCATTGCTATTCTTCCACTGCTGTTGATGTTGCTGCTGCCTCTTGGAATGGAATTACTTGGCTATGTGATATGATGTCGATGTTGTGTGAGCTAGAGTCGACTTCAACATCAACCCAACTCTGTAATTTTTTTATTCTGTTTTTTTTTCTCTCTGCATGTTCCTACCTACTTGCATATCATGCATGCATGCAACCGATGGAAGCCAAAGTCTCTCCTCTCTTTGATAATAATAACAGTCAAGTCAGTCAGGCAAGCAAAAAGAAGTAGAAGGTGGCTTCGACTTTACTACTTCACTTCTTCTTCTTCTTATGATATAGCCAAGCCACGTTTTATTTTATTTCATGACATGATGATGACTATGACTCCTCCAAACCAACCTAACAACAAAGCACATGAAAAAGAGAAGAAAAACTTTTTTCTTTCTTTCAAATCTAGATATTATGTACCTTTTCTCTTCATTTTTAGGATTTAAGATGAACTGATCTTGCAGAAAGAAAGATAGAGGAGTATTTTCTAAATCATAACAATCACAGCAATACTCATAATCATAATAAATATTCCGTACCATCACCATGAAAAACAAAGTAAGCCAAGCCAGCAGAGACAATGACAATTTCTCACATATTTTTCATATTATGCCGTGCCACCTCCCCTTCATTGTTCATCCCCATCAATTTTCATGGAGTAAGGTATAAAAATGAGAATGCGAAATGTCGCTATATGAAGGGAAAATAAAAATTCAAAGAAATTTCAGTGACCGAGAGAGCAAGGATCATCATCATCATCCTTACTACACCAAGACTTGTAGTATTCTCGTTGTTATGATCGAGCACATGTCAATTATCAGCAATTAGCCACCACCAAAGCCAAGCCATAAATTATACGGAACACACTCATAACTCATTATTTGAGCACATTACTCGCTTATAGTATAGTAACACAGGTGATTGAGCACATGGTGAGCTTAAAAAGGAGGGAACAAAAACTTTACGCTATGTGTAGTATATCCGCATATTATATTACTCATCTGGCTGTAGCTTGTCTACGTTTTCATTTCATTTCATGAGGCAATAAAAAAGGAAGAAAAACACTTGATTTTGATATGAAGCTCAAAAGCAAAACACAAAAGCAGCTGATGGATGGAATACACAAAAAAAACGTTAAATGCTTTCAGATGTAATAATAATAATAATGACTTTGTTCGTGTAATATACCTTACTACGACTACACTTTTACTATATCAAGAGGAGCAGGCAGGCGTTGTTGCATTCATTTCATTCATTCACGATCAAGAGGACGACGATGATCCTACGACAGCAGTGTATATTTTTGGGGTGTAATGACTTACAATAGGGTATTTACTATTTGTGCACTTTGAAGGCTTTGCTTTTGCCTTTTTCCTTCGCCTGATTGTCTGGCGTAGTCATTCATTTACGATTAATTGACAAAAATCTCATATCCTGTTTCTCTCACGGAAGACGTGGGGAAACTTGAGAACGTGCATGTATGCAATGCACTTTTTCGTATTCATACTATAAATTGGTTTCCTAAACGTGAAATTTAGGGGTTTGACTGGATTACATATCTCCTCTAGTTTTTTAGTATGATAATCCTGATCACAATATTTACTCAAGTGGTTTCTTTTTGGAATCTTTTATGATTTTTCTTTCGATGGGATGATATCATTTTCTCTAGCATTGGAATTCCCGTTTCGACTCAACGTGTCACATAAATAAGAACTAAGCAAAAGCAACTCGTTTTGAAATTCTGCTCTCAAGACTGGGCACGCATAAGATCATGTAAACGTTCACGCTTATGTACCTATTGAAATTAGAACAGAGCAGTCCATGCAGACCAGGTATAAAAACTGTTTAGTTCAGAGCTTTCGAAGCTCTATTCCGTTTCAGATGTGAGTGGGGTTGTTAAGACGAAGTTCATTATACCCACCTGGTCCCACCCGCGGTACTTCTTATTGCCACATCATAGCAACCAGTCACTCAAGACAAGACGAGCAACAGAAGGAGAGAAAATATAGGAATGTTGTCATGTTTCACGTTCTTCATGATGATGATGACTTGAATTTGCTTTGCTTGTTGGTCATACGGTGCGGTGGTTAGGTTTGTTTCGTTGGTTTAGACGGATGGACAGAAGGATCCTGTACAAGAGAACGTAGTGTATGAAGACAGGGGGTGGAAAGAGATTTTAAAATGTGCCAAGCACTGTGTAGATATGCATGTGCAGCTGAACTCGTACTCGATGTTTTGTTACTGAGTCCGATTGTGAGTCAGTCAAGTTTTTCTTCCTTGAAGATTATTATTACTATATCAGCCAGCAAGATCAACAACATCAAACGACGGAAAAAAGACATTATATGCTCTATGTGCACCATCGTGCTCGTCAACCAACCAGCATCAGTACTCTTCAATTGAGAACGGATGATGATGATGATGAACATGTAGCGGATATGTGCATGCAACTTTTGTATTCAACAGATTTTACCTTTAAGGATTATCATGCAACCAACATTGCAGCATTGAATATATGCATTGCTTTATTACTACGAATCTCTTGAGGCAAACTAAACAATTCCCGAACATTGTACACTACTACTTTATAGAAAATGTATGTATCATATATTGAATTGAGATTGAGAAACAAGGAGGTATCATCATAATCAACTTCAGGATCATTATTTTGCTGCTGTGTTTAATATAACGCACAATAGTTTTTCAAGAGGTGTACCTTCCAGACTTGTGTTGTTGCACTCTGGAATACAAACTTGCATTTTTGAGTCAATATGAGTCCAAAATATCAAAAACACGCAAGGAAACATGTATCTATACAATACGTAACGTTTCTTTAACTTCTTCAAGGCGGATAGTACTGTTTTGCTTTGGCAGATGAATATACATACATTTTTTTAAAGAAGGCCAAAACAACACAGATCTACATACGTAGTGTGGAGGCATCCAAAAGGGAATAAAAATATAATATTATCATGAGATGAGAGAGCGAGCTCCTCTCGTCTACTCTTTTTATCGTTGTATGAAGCTCATTCTCTTTCGGAAGACAAAAACAAGAGAACACATGAACGTAGAACAAGGTAAAGCAGAAGTATGCAAGTACATTTGAGTATCAGTATACACGACATATGTGCTCATGCACTCGTCTTCCTTTGCGAGATGATAAAATATGGGTTATAATATAGTTGAAACTTGTTTCTTAGGAAAGGAGCATACAGTATAAGCAGTGTGTACGATGATGATGATTTTCAAGCTTCATGAAGCACTTTATTTTATACTTACCGTTTGCTTGGTATTCGAAAACATTTTACCTTGCATTGGTTTCTAATACACCTGCTTATCAGCAGCAGCAGCTCGAAAAAGGTTTGCGTTTGATGTTCGTGAGATGTTAGTTTCGTACCTGTCTTGTCCTCTTGGTTCAAAGCGAGAGAGAGAGAGACGTATGGTAAAGTAAGTAGGCACATTGCATTACGTATCCTCCTACCATTTTCTTGATGTTGTTCACGATGATGATGATGATGATGAGAGTAAGAAAATAATGATGTGAATCCTAGTCCTGTTGTTTGTTGCTCCTCATTATCATCGTCATCAGCAGCAACAGGAGGATAATGTAGAGCCCAGTAAGGAGTATGCTTGGCTGTATACTGACTGAACTTAAGGAATAATGTTTATCACTCCCATTTGGATCCTTGGCTAAAGATTAGTAAATTACTTAGATGCTGAGAATTTTATAAATTTAATTTTCTTTCCCAAAAATTATTGTCAAATAAATGACTACTGTCCACCTACAACATTCACATGAGCCTTCCGGATCAAAATATAATTTGAAAATAAAAGCTTTCTACAAATTCACTCAAGGGCTAGAATGCTAAATAAAATTATAAAAATGTTCAGATTATTTTGAACACGGGACAAAATACTGTATGTATATAAGCAGATTGGTTAGCCGGTCGGTCATTTTTGATGATGATCAAGAAGTAAACGCCTTGGGCAGTGCACTGCAACTTTTTTCTCTCAGAGTTTTGTTATAAGCAAAAATATGCAATACGAATGGTGTGGCATTGGAGCTGAGAAACTATATAGCTTGGCTGACCAGTTGCTTTATAGAACCAACGAGTAGGAGAATAGACTAGACTAGACCACCTTCTTTGTTAAGAAAAGTCGAGAAAATTCATTTTCTTATGGAAAATTGCAACAGCAGTAGTATAGTAATACACACATAGAGCAAAGAAAAGTCAAATACTGTGAATGTGAATAATAGTCATCATCACATCATCTCAAAAAGAGAACTTGCTCATGTGGCATGGCTATGCTCCCCTAAAAGAAGAAGAGGATATGACCCCTGGCAAAATTCCTTGTACGGATACAATACCATGATGTTGTTGATGATCCTGATCATGATCATAATATGTAGCAAAGTTGCTGCTGAAGAAATAAAATAAAGTATTTTAGGAGAAAACATGTAACAAGATGAGAGACAGACACAGGTAAACTGTTGGATTTTGGAAAAAGAAGCGGTCAAACAAGTACTAAATCTTGGACGTATTTAGCCGGCATTTTTTTCCAAGTCTGTTCCATCAGTTCATTTATTTCTAGTTACTTGATTTGATGAGAAAATTAAGAAATAGTGAAAGATCGAAAAACAGGAACTACTGTAAATTGGTCTTGTTTGTCCAGTAACATGTCAAGTGGCAATGAGAAAGCACATTATCTGCAGGGGAAATCTTATCCCATATTTTATTACCGTCTTTCACGACAACGAGGACCATCTCTTATGACCCTGTTTTATGCAGGATAGTGTGTTTGGGGAGTCCCATATAAAAATAGCATGGTGATGATGCTGAATCATGCACCATTTTTCCTCCTTTCTTTCCATTTTGTCAATATCTCCTTCCTTTTTTCCATGTCATCACTCTCCTTTCTCCTGCATGCTTCATCGTTTTTCCTCCTTCCTATTTCCAATTCCGACATTTTTTCCCTGATCCAATCCAATCCATTGCTTTTTGATCTTTTTTCTCCGATCTGACTCTTCACTTGTTGCACTATTTTCCAACAAGACATTGGAATCTGTCAACAAGACGAGAGAAAAAAAAAGAAATAGCATAGCGGCGGGTGATCACTCGAAAATGGAACGGATACACGAAACGACCATCCATCCATCCTTTTTCTGCCTCTCTCTTTTCTTTCAACGGAAAGACAGTACAAGTGCATTGCAGTAATGTTCATTCATATGATTGTCATCATCATCATCGCCATCATCATATGGCTGAATGGGCAATTGAAAAAAAAGGAATCGAATCAGCTGGGAAGAGGAAACAATGGGAAGCATGTGACTTGACTTGGAATGACTTTGGGGTTTTTTCTTTGCTGAAAATGTGTTACATCATATGCGTATGCATATATGTACATAATGTACTCAATCAAGCCTGGATGGATTACATTTTATGACATTCCGTTGAAGACTCAATGCAATTTGTGTGCATGATGCAGTTGTTGCAATTCTTCAATGAAATTCTTTGACGAATAACTCAAGATAAATCATAAGGGTACAGAGTACAAAAATACACAGATGCACTTTTTTCTAAATCGCAAGAGAATTGCTCATGGCAAGCTCTCACTTTGCCAGCCCTTCATGACATGAGTTTGCATTGGACTCCATCGCCAACCCCTCCTCCCAAAAACAAATTTGGTTAGGAGTATATTGCAAAAATTCATGAGGATGACGACGATGAGATGACGCATTCAAGGAATGCGAGAAGGCAACATCGATACTAACAAAAGTACCTTAAAGTGAGCAAAGCAGCGAATGTTATTATTATGTAGCCAGCGTCTGTAGTTAGTGAATTTTGTCAAAGAGAGGGGCACATATTTAGCCTTGAACGCTGATATTTGTTTGGCACTTTAAGTGCATGGTTGTAGTAAAGTACATAACTTGACGAAAAAAAAACATTTTTACGTTCATTTTTTGGCTTCCAATTGTTTGTAAGGTTGTTTCGAAATCCTCCGCTTTAGTTATCGCATCTTTCGTCTCCTAACATATCGAAAAAGAGAGACAGTAAAGAGCTTAGCTCGGCGAACATTATTTTCCTCTCTCTCTCTCTCTCTTCAGTTGTAAAAGTCTTTATAGGCCAGATGTACAAAAACTGAAACGAAGGGCTTCGTTTCTTTCGACGCAAAGGTTTCGTTTTTCTCATTGTTGCATGATGCTCTGCTGCTCCTGCTGCATCCGTTCAAAAATCCAAAAAAGGTTTGTGTTATGCTGGATGATGTGAGCTCTTTGAAACGAAAGAGCTTAGAGAAAAAGGGAGACAGAGAGAAAAGGTTCAGTCGTATTCATTGGAAAAAAGGTCCAGGGAGCTTTATGTGAACATCCAAATCCAACCAACCCAAATAATATATTCATAATAATAATGATTGTTGTGCTGTGCTTATGCCGCTGGCTTTTGGGTATGTGGTATTGCATCGCATGGTACTCTCCTTGCCATGGGGTAAGTTTTATAGGGTAGGTTTTTCTATTGAGTAAAGCGGTGGTGGTAAATAGTGGTAGTACCCTTACAAAACAAAAATATTTTTTTCCTCGTGTTCCTCTTTTCCAAAATTCTTACCCTTCGTACAACTGCTCATCCGTCCGTCCGTCCTTTTTCAACTGAAAACCTTTTTGGGTCTCCAGTTTGGTTGTCAGATATATTTGGGTTCATGGGAAAAGCATGAAGATTGAGGATCACAATGATGATAATTCTCTTCATTCTAAAATGTACATATTTTTTGCCTCGTCTCTCTCTCTCTCAGATTGCCGCTACATTTCCAATGAGATATGAGCCAACATATTTTTCCCTCACTTTTGAAGGTGGCCTACGTCCGCGTCGGTCGGGTCTACCGACCCTCGCTCCTTTCGTGGCTGCTTTGTTGGGATACCATTGGTTTTCAGTTTGATGTGCAACTGGTCAAAATAGTATCGTCATCATCACCGTATACATTTGAAAAATCTAAATACATATAGGTATGCATTCATTATATTGGGGCTCAGCGTCAGAATCATCATCATTCCTCTCTGAAAAGAAGAGACATCGACCATCGACCCTTTTCCCCCTGAACAATCCAACAACTGACAAGGCAAAAATGGTTCTACTTTTCCATTTGTGTTCAAACTTCCGACTTTCAACTAAGAATAAGGCCTTCTACCATCCAGATAAAAGAGCTTGGAAAATGAATATTATTTCTGAGAATGAGGGCATTGTACATTACACATTACTCAAGTCGCATTAAGTCCCCTATTCTCTGGTTAAACGAGCTTTGCTATTTGGGTTGCGTTGGGGCATTATGAGATATGAACCCCTGAAGATTTCCTACTTAAATAAATGCCAATGTCCTGAAAAATACTTTTTCTTTTTCACTGATTTATTCAAAGAAAAGTGTAGTAATTATTGCCTTCATTTACCCATTACCTGCTTTCTTTCTCTTGTTTATTATGCACATACCAGCTCAATACGATTTGTACGATACCTATGACGAAATCAATCACGCATTATTATTTAATGATTCTCATTCACTCCACACGACACTGCACGGTCTGCTCTGTCATCGAAAACGAAACCAGTAAAGTAGCACATGGCAAGTATGCTACCTACTTGCACTGCTCCACTACTACTACTCCTCCTGCTTTCACCAATATCAATATCATTGATTTTATTCTGACTGCTTAATACTACAAACGTGCTCGGATAGGGAGAAATTAGGGTTTGTGAAAATACTTAGGTAGTTTTAGCCTAGGCACGTTGAAAAAAGGAGGAATGCCCTTTTGGAATATGCAAATAATATGCAAATCTTTCTTCTACTGCATCGCATGTTCTGTTTCTCTAATCGTCCTCGATCGTGGTGTGGTGTGGTGTGGTGTGGTGGAGGAGGTGAGATCGAGAGTACTACTTGACTAATTATTATGCATGCATGTTAATACCGAAGGTGAACTGGGTTATTAAGGAATTTCGAGAAAAAAACATTGTTGACAAGAGAAGCATATTATACTGTTTTGTTATTGCAGTGCAGTAGTCACCTGTAGTCATCCTTGGGTTTTTGGTGAGATGCGAGATGCGTTGGTTTGGTTTTGGTGTAGTCAAGCTATTAAAGGATAAATATAATGTAATCCATCATGATCATCACGTACACTCGTACAAGACCACAGACGACGAAAGTCGTGCCGGCTCATCATCATTTTCATACTATGCCATACCATAATAATACTGCGTCTCACTCTCGTTCTGGATATTTATCCTATCCCAATAAAAATGAACATGTGCAATCCATTTTCCATATTCTGATTGTTATCTATCTCCCATCATCAGCTGTCGTTGCTTTATATGCATGAGCAAAGGGAAGAAGCAGTCAAGTGTCATCATTGACTCGTTTTCTCACTAAAAAGCGGTTCATCCTCTCATCATTTTCCGTTTTGATTTCCATTTTTGACAGGTTCAGGAAACACATAGGCAAGCGCTAGTTTTTTTCTGGTTGTTGATATACGTATATACTACTTATCATCAGGTCAATCACTGAATAAACCTTCGACCTCTTTTAGTCACGTATCGTTGTTGTGATATGAAATTCGAATCTTCTTAAAAATTCAAACTATTTGACAAGGTACTCGACTCCAGGAAATGCCGGTTGCTGACTGTCTGACTGAATGCAGTGCATTCGCAAGGAAATGTTGAAAAATATGTATGATATTTTAGGGAAAAAATACGAGTAGACAATTTAAATACATTTATTAACATTAGGTGTACACCTCACTGTATGCTTATGAGCTCTATTGGGTTGGTTAGGATGGATAAAACTCATAATATTTTCAACGTTTGCGTTTGATACCAACTCTCGTCAGTCAGCAAAAAATCTAATGTGAACAGCAACAGCAGCACCCAACTTTCTAAAAAAGGCATAAGTTACAAAGTCAGTACTGCTACAGCGGCGGCAGCCTCACAACAACCTAAACTAGCAATATTAAAGTTGTTCTGTGTTTGTTTCAAATGCGAACAGAAGAGCAAGTTAAAAAGGTTGAGAGATTGGAAAAGGGCAAAGTACGCAAAAGAGAGATGCTGTGTATTGCAACTCTGGTATATATCGTTCTGCAGAAAAATAGGTGGTACTGTTGTTGATGATGATGACATGACGGTGAGTAAGACAAGTCGTGAGTCGGATTTGTTTTAGTTCGGGTATAGTAGGCATGCTTGATTATGCTATGCTCCTGTTGATTCTTTCGCCCTCTCCATTTATGATATTCATACCTGATAAGACTTCTTCTCACCGCTAGTGTTCATCAAGTTAGAGTTAGATCATGTCATGATCATAATCAAACTAGTTTTTTAAAACTCCATGTCCAGACTGATTGTCAGACGAAGAGTATTTGGCAAAAATGTGCCCAACTTTTTGACAATCAATATAACCTCAGCAGTTCCCACCCACCAACTAGTTACATTTTTACCCAAACTCCTCACTTGACGGGCATTCTTCTAATATAGGCTTGGAGTTGGTGTGATAGTGTTTACAGAAATATCGGTTCTTTTCTCTCCGAATATTCTGATCTGTCTGCGGTTATCCACCATTCATCATCATGATCAGCATTCAGCAGGATCCCATCCTGTCTCCCGCTTCATTTTCATATTCCTTCGAAACGTGTCTAAATGAGCAGTAGTAGTACACCCAGACAGACTCGCAAAGCAAAAGCAAGCAGCATTCACATGTCATACTATTTCATATTTTATTTCCCTGTTGAATATCACCATCGCTGATGACTATTGTATCAAAGTATATCCTTTTAGCTCAGCTATGACTGTTAGTCTGACTCTCTTTTGGTGTGGCAATACCCACACGATATAATGCAACATGATGTGATGTGATGGCAAAAATATTCTGTATTGTGAAGCGTTTTTTTTTGCAAGCCAAAAGGATATAACTTCACATCACTATTTTCTTCATAATGTGTGAATAATGTTAAAGTTGTGTAGTAGCGCCACTACTACAACCACAGGGATACGTATATGTGTGCAATACATCTCTATCTATGCGAAAATACTCTTTTGCCTTCGTTACAAGAGCGAAGAGTAATGAACGCAAGAAGCCCTGTGTCTCTTCTCTATGCTCAGATATGCTGACTTGGTATCTTCCCTGGTATACACTTGCTGCTCATATTCACATTTGCATTCCATTTTCATCATCATCATCGTGTTTATTCAATAATATTCATTCCCACTATTTTTCATACCAACCTTCAGTCAAGTATACAGAAGAGAGCTTCGATTGCTGCTGGTCTTCTCTTCAGCATAGCAGTATCATTTGCGCTGCCGTGCTTTATGGCACTTTACAAATCTTATCCCTTTTCTCTTTAAAAAAATCACAAGAGTTATTGCTGTAACATAACGTTAATATGTAGGCAACCATATGCTCGAGTAAATAAAAGTGTACACCTTAACAATAACTTTTTAAAACCGTTCTCACAGATGTTTGATGTGTGCTGCACACATTGCATCGCATTGCACAGAAAAAAAATCTTAATGCACTTTACTTGAATGAAAGCTCGCTGGGTATACACAGTTCTCTGCTCATTTAATATTATTATAATTTAAAAGGCTTTGCATTGCAAAAACACGTCAGAAGTCAGATTGAAGATTGTAACTCTATTTGAGAGAGAGAGAGCCTTTATGCATTTAATTCGCTGTGCAATGCGTTCTCTATGAAGCTAATGACGAAGAGACAAGACATCACTTTAGCATCAGCATCTCATGCATAAGACTATATTTTCCAATTGAATCCAATGCGACCTCATAACCCACTTGAGAATGAAACGATGAACATACACTTTTGCAGTAGTGGCTACATAGACCAAAAATACCAAACCAAACCAAGGTAGTATATATTGCCTTACACAACAAACGCATAAATATAATGAAAAGCTGAATGTTGAAAGTGGATAAAAATTCACATGCATACCTACATTTACACACACACACGTCGTACTTTAGACAGATTTTGCAAGCAAAAGAAAAACACAAAGCTGTGTTGTGTGTTCACACGTAGCCCGAACATTATTGAAAGAGTTACGGTGGTTAGTAGTCCTTGTAAATTTAGTTATTGGTGTAGCTACCATACATTTGTGTAGGCAGCAGTCACCAAAACAGCAGTGCAGCAGCAGCATCAACATTAGAATTTGTGCGCAAAAGAATGATAAATGCACTACGAGCGAAATGAGCAAAGCAGATTAGTTTGTAAATCATCAGAGTTAAAAAAGCGATATACAGACAGAGCAATACAATTGGCAAAGACTCAACCTTCAACTTAGGCAAAGCATAATATTGCATACATTTTTATGGATGCGAATGAATGTTGATGTTGGTAAAAATACGTTGGATTACTTTGTTGCAGCCAGACCTGTCAATAATCTTTGAAGAGGAATAGCTTGCACTGCTATTGCATTCAAGTTAGGTTTGCTTTCGGTATACTGTCTGTCTACCAGTATATTTTTGTCTGTTATGTTATTGTCTTAATGAATGAATGAGCACATTACCTAAATGAGAGGCAAAAAAGAATCACTTTTTGCTTCACGTGGAGTTGGAAAAAAGCGTTTTTACGATGCGTTGCGAGCACATGGCCATGGCACTGATCAGATCAGATTCCTTTTGTCTTGATTGAGAGAATGGGGAAAGAGCGGAAATGGTTTCTTGAGACGAAACGAAAGGCATGAATGGAATGGGGAGAGAGAAGAAGGATAATGAATAGAAGACAAGATGAAGTTAATGTGAAGCAAGGGAAAAAGACAAGAAAAAGGGGGAAAGCAAAGTCTTGTCTTGTGATGTTTTCTTCATATAGGAGTAGTGGTAGTAGCGCTAGCAGTGGTTGTAGTAGTACAGCTTTGTCCATGTCAGTTAATCGTTTGTCGGCAATCAGCACCATCATCTGTTACGTTGACACCTACTGGTACAGTAGCATATAAGTACGGCCTTAGGTATGAACTAAAGCGGTTAGTCTTGTTCATGAAGAGAAATGGGATTGATTGTGCAATATTACTTTTGGAAGAAATGCACACACATACACATAACGTTACACGCAGAGATTTGCACTTTGTCATGTAATGCATGGTTGAATAAAATGAATGGGGAAAAAGAGAGGGGATGGATATGGAGTAAAGTGAATTATACATGTAGGTAAAATGCGACATGACTAATTAGGCTGTTGTACAATGTTAATGGAACAAATTGTCAACAGCAGCACCAGAAATGTAGTCTAAAAATGAAGCAACATGAGAATGCGAATGAATGTCTTTTGGGAAATGTAAATCTAGTTACTTATGTAAATTCTGTATTGGATTTGTTAACAGGAATTAGCCAAGCCTGAAACAATGGGAGTTGCGTCCCTTGCCACCAAGAGACACTTGGAGTCCCCAATAGACGGGGATGAAGTGGTCTCAGCCAAAATCGCGAAACTGAACGCGAACAACAATAATAACAATGTCTTGGTGGAAACTCCAATAATAATGTCATCCCTTGAAAATGGAGAAAGCCAAATAGTACAAGACTCAAATACAAATCATCAGCAGCATCATCATCAACACCTTCATAGTAATTTGAATGAGAACAGTTCCGAATTAGTAACAACATCAATTCTCGCCAGAACGCTGCTCACGAGCTCAACGTCCACTGCGCAGTACTCATCCGACCCACTGGAGTCATTGAAGTCATCCTTAGAAGCACTTCCCGCCCCCGCAATACTCGACACCCCTGCGTCCTCCCCATCATACTTGAGTAATCTGAATGGCGTCAGTGGCAATAATAAGTCGACAATCGTCCAAGGTGGGGATTTAGTTGGCTTTGGAAGTTTGCTGGGACCTGAGCGTCCGCTTGCCACTGCAGTCACTGTGCTATCTCCCATCGATGAGGATCCCATTGAGTGGACTAATCCTGCAAAAGCAACCCCTGTGGTAAATTTGGATCAACATCATCCACACCATCATCATCATCATCACCATCATTCTACTACTCATCATGGCATGAATCCTTCCATTTCTTCCTTGACGAGCTTGGTGGATCACCAGCTCCAACAACAGCTCAGCACAACACATGAAGTTATTACGGAGGATGAAAATGGCAAGAGCTACTTTAATTTAGGCACACCTGACTCCACCATATTGGCGAGAAGAAGCTCCAGTGATGCTGGCAGCTGGGGTGGCGGCAGCTCGAGCAGCTGTGGAGGTGGTAGCAACAACGGAAATGATTTTGATGACGCCATTAGTTCTTCATCATGTGACTCCATCTCCTCTGAAGATTTGTTTAATTCTGGTGAAGAATTTGATGCTTCCGATGATGAAGATGAGGATGAGCTTTGTACCTACAAACAACAACGGTCTACCGTGCTCCACTTGTCACTTTGCAAACTGAACAAATTTAGAACGGTAAGAGTAGAAACAATTTGAATTATTATAATGAGGCACTATTGCTGGATAGCTAATGTCTTTTGACTAAATAAAATAACTTATGTATCTCCTTTTGTTTTATTTATAGAACTGTGTCGAGCCAAGTTTGCACAGATCAGTACTCATTTGCAACACACTTAGGCACATTGAACAAGAGATCCGAAATGAAGACGAAGCAGATGAGTCATTGAAGAGTCGAGAAAGATTGCCATCATTTTGGCCGTCACCTCCTCCTCCTTCAAACAACAATCCAAACAGCCAAAACAATTGCTTCCCACCTCACAATAACAGTAATAACCCTGGTAGTACTCAAGGAACTCAATCAAGTCAGCCTCAAATCACGGACTCGAGACCAAACGGTCTTATAGGTGGAATAGGAGTTGGTCCACTAGTGGGTGGCGGTGGAGGAATACCTTCTTTAATCGGTGGTAATGGTGCTCCTAATGGAATGCTTGTGCCTCCAAATGGAGGTCACGATCCGTACCTGTCTCCAAATCCGTACAGCGAAGCGCCTTACCTTACCCCGTATGACTATAACTCACCGCGACCCACTCCGTTCCATACGACATCATACGACTACGAACAAGATCTCTTGTTACCGCCTCCACCGAATGCATCTCCATCAAGCACAGCGCCTTCCCAGGCGTCTTCTTCCGTACTTCTCTCTGAGGTGGCTTCAGCAACATCCTCTCTTCTCGAGTGTGATTCGGGCTACTCGGATGATCTAGACATGAGTTTAAGCTCGTACTATTATGGAAGTCCTATTCCACCTCCACCTGTGGTAGTACCCGTGACGAGTGGTGGTAGTAACAATTTGCTTCCGCCAAATCCTGCAGATTTTAACGTGGCCATGTCATCTTCAACTGGGATAGGACCTTCACCCTCTGGTGCAATCCAAGTCGCTTCAGTATGTACGGCTCCAGTTACAACAACTCAGAGTGACTGTAGTCCGTACCTCCCACAATGTTCCAGCTTCCAACCGCTTCCACCGATGCCACCACCACCTCAAGTCACTTCTGTAGCTGATCCAGTAATGAGTTCTCATTTACTTGTTGGTAGTGGTGAGCACATAGTACTCCATAGTGCTCCACCACCTCCCCCTCCACCTGATGGGACATCTCCGATGGAAATTAGTGATTTGGGTGATATTGAGATTAGAAATGGCAGCACAAGCCCTCCTACGTCCAATAATCCTTCTTCCCATGTTGGTGGTGCTAGCAGCCCCTGTGAATACAGCTCGATGATCAGTGAACAGTCCTCAGCAACCAGTAGCGAATCAATAACCAATGGCAATAGTAGTAGTAGCAGCAGCAGTGGTAGTATTAGTAATAACCAGTCGACTTGGCCAGTCAGTAACGTTGACGAGCAGCAGCACAAACTAATTATTACCACCACCGCCAAAGAGTCCAGCTTAGAACAGTTACACGACAGCTCATCGAGTAGCACCACCTCACAATCTCCATCCAACTCCCCACCCCATCAGTCTGTGGAAATTTTGTGTCCCTTAAATTCAACCCCCACCTCGTCAGCATCCCCCTCATCTTTAGCGAATGCATTTGCTCAGCAAGACAGTCAATGCGGTCGAGAAGCACGGAGGAGCGATTTGAGCAGAAACGTTGGCAATCATTATAATAATCACAATCTGCCTATGGATAGCCTGATCTCTCCTGCGTACTCGTCCTCGTCTCTCTGATCATCCATTCATAATAATAATAATAACCGATCATCATCATCACAACTCATAACTCATCATAATCAATGTCATGCAAATGAATGATTTCATTTAACTTTAACTTTGAAATAAGTTTACTGATCTTTCATTGTTGATTTCTCTCATGTGCAAGTGCAATATTAATCGGTTGCCATTTTTGTGTCTTTAATCATAATGGTTTAAGCAATATTATTCTACGTCGAATTTTTATATGTATATTTTAAGTAGCTTTACTCCAACTTAAATATTATTTTTCATGAAAATTTTATCATTTTTCTGAAACAATCATCAGCCATCTTCTTGGCAATTCAAAACCAAAGAAGGGGTTAAAGAAAGTTGTTACATATTATTTTTGTTCTTCCAGCTTTTCTGTCTTTTTAGTAGATTTGTTTTGTATTTAATTTCAATTTAATAAATGTCATAAAATGGCATAACATGGCGAGTTTGGTATCTTTGATCTCAAGTTGAGAACTCATCATGAGAAAACATAATATTGTTGTGCTATATTCAGTATATAGTTTTTAGTTCTTATGCATTTTCAATGTTTCCTGGTTAGAATGATGAAGTCTTTTCAATTACTGAAGAAATGAGACATAATATATTGATGTGTCTTTGGACGAAAACAGAGTAGTGATTGAATGAATTTTTCTGGACGATGAGATGAGATATTATAAAAATACAATTTTTGAAAGAAAGCAGTTTTACCTTATTCAAAATATGAAATTGACTGTTTGTGCTATTACAAGATTTACACTTGGAAAGAAAAAGAAAGATATTATTTGTGTATAATGGGATGATGGGAAATAAAGATTAATTTTTAAGAAGAAGAAGAAGAAAGTTTTAAATTTGAATGAGAAATTATTGAAAAAGGAAACGAGAGTTCATTTTCTTGATGATGATCTTTGTTGAATTTTTTTACTCGCGGCGCGACGCAAGAAATTATTTTCAATTCTACAAACGGACCGAACTTGATCTTTCAGAAAGAGTAAAATGTACTTTCGCTACTGATTTTCACCTAAAGAATTACATAATTATTAATGAAGATAAAGTAGGTCATGATAGGCAAGCATAATATAATCCAAATGTAGATATAGGCTTAGCAAATGCATAGTGTAGTTTACACATTTTTAAGCTAATTTAAGATTGTAGACTGTAGTATTTCAAGTACTAGAACATATACAATGTTATATATTTAGTAAATGATGAAGAGAATTTGCAAAATGTTATATAAATATTGTACTGTGTCCCAGTTAAGTATGCGTAAAAGTATATAGTAGACATATATATATATATATACATATATTCTGTTTTAGAACGATTTTATTATTATTCATATGTATGAAATAATGAACGATATTATTATAATGATATAGAAAATGAAGAAAAACTTAATCCAATAAAGCATGGATTTTGAAATTTAAAATCAATCGTATTTTATCGAGTTCATATTATTCACACCAATTAAACCAGCATTCCTTATAATATATGCTCATAATAAAAGACCATTATGTTGAACAATCCAAATACATACATAAAACGGAAGCACTACTCCATAGGATTGAAGCTTGTAACATCCGAACCGAGTTTCTCCTCATTCATATCACAGCACCACCTCTACCTCACGTCTGCTTACAGCTAGATTATGTAGCTTCTGTCTTGAATAATATATGTAAGCATAGCATAAGCCTATACACATCTTCAATCCAGCATCATGCTATAGATATTACGACTGTTTTTTCTAGCTGGACGAATTTATCTTATTAAAACTACCAAACATGCAACGCATGAAAATATATTATTTTGTCTTTAAGTAATGTATAATCAATTAAATGGTAGAGGTAATAAAGTAATAACTGCTCTGTTTTTCAGGATAATTCTGTGGGTCGTGGGTCCAGTGAATGTACTTATGTACTTATGCTCTACCAAAGATATCTCAAGATTTGATGGTATCTACTGAACACAAATATCTCTTCCTACATATTTTATACAAATTTTCTTACAAAATGTTTTTGTCTTTTTGATTATAGATTTAACAGTCTGTTATCAATCATCATCATTAAGAAAACCTCAGCAAATACATCATTTTCTCTAAAGACTATAATGTTTAATGTAAAATAGCGTACACATTTCAGTGGCCCGTTGGAACAACATTTTCCTTCACAAAAAGCAACGCAGTTTAAAATTGAAGAAAATACCATCGCCAAATGAAATTACATTTGCCCAAAATTGATCACTGCAGTTATTTTAGAAGGAATAGCCGACAGAGTGAACTTCCAACACTGATGCAAACAAAGTGAATGAGATGCTTCTATAAAAATGTAACAAATTATCCTCTCTCATCCTTGATAAACATAAGATGATCTCGTAAGGACAGTAATAGGAGTAATGCCTCGAGCATAAACCACTAACGTTGATAAAATGATTTGTCATGTATTTTATAATCGACAGTTTTGTATGTGACGACTTAAATATGATTAGGGATTTATATAATATACTTATGCACAGTTTTACAATTTTTAATCTTATTTCTTATACGTCACAGACACAATTGGCGTTGTATCATGAATCTCCAGTATAGAGCCATTAATACTGGCACCATCCTCCTGAAATGAATCTGAGGTTGAAGTTCGATGACGACTACTACTGCCTACCCCATTATTATTATAACTTCTTCGCATTAAATTACCATTGTTGTATTGACTCCTTTGTAATACTGTAGTAAAGCCATATGCAAGACCAACAACGACAGCGACTAATAAAGTGCAAATAACTGCTAACAGGACTAATGCAATGTAAACTGCGTCATGGGGTTCATTTGAGAAGCGGTTTACAGGGAGCTGATTTATCAACGAGGATGATTGCAGTTTTTTATCTTTGTTTCCTCTTGCCCTTTTTCCAGCAGATGATCCTGAGCTGTCATTTTCTTCATCAGACGTATCCTCGTTTGATAATGAGCTGCTGCTATCCGACTTTTCTTTCTTTGTGCCAATATCTGCAATAAAAAATGTGCAATTAAGCATGTCGCATGACTGTTTCTGATTTATAGCGTCTTGTAAAATTATAGATAATTTTGTAGTGTTACCTTGCAATTTCTCTACAAATGCATCCACCGTAATTTTATGTTCAGCAATGTCCTTGAGTCTCCACCAGCCCTGATCGGCAATAAGATGACCATGCGGGGTATCAAACGCCTCAAACATGATAATACTTCTGTTACTTTTTTCCGCCCACTCACTCATCAGTTCCCAAAACTCAACCATATTTGAAGCAGAGTCCTTCCGCGACATCCAAACAACTGATGGCACGACCCGAATCCCTGAACTTTCCCCCTTCAACTTCTGTTCACAATCCAAAAACTTTGTTACAAACATTTTGTGGACAACCGATGGCTTCAAGTTCATTTGATGGTAGCTGGGTCGGAGGAGCGTGGCTATCATATCGACATGCGGAGCAAATTCTTTTGCCTTTTCTCCCAACTGTCCACTTCGGAATTTTCCGCAGTCCTTAAGATCCATGAAAATGGCTAATTGGTAGCTGGGACTGGTTCCATTTCCAATCATTTTCTCTTTCGCAATTTTAAGTTGTTGAGCAGTGTCTTTCACATTGTAATAGGAGGAGAAGAGGGAAAACCCAGTGTACATCATTAAAGTTTTCACTGTACCTGGGAACAGCTTGTTGGCGGAATCGGCCATCCATTTAGCCACGTCAAAGCTTGTCACTTGCTCCGTTTTTACGACTTTTGAAATGTCGAATGACACAATAACATTCAACGGGTGAAAATCCTTAGGTGAAAGTAGGGCAGTCGAGTTTTTGTTGTTAGCTAAGTTATACTGTGCAGCCACGTGAGGAATCAAAATCCTACTGTGGTTCACATGACCGTCATCAAGATTTTGAGGTACTATTAAAGCAACGACAAATAAATTTAATTAGTAAGTTAGAAAAAAATTTAAAAAATGTTAATTAATTAATAATTAGAAAGCTTACAAAAGTCTACAATTGGAGCTGTGTCAATAACAATGGTAGAGAAACGGGTGTTCACCAAAGAAAGCATAACTTCCAAATCATCATTGGTATAAGCATTTTCAGCTTCGTGATCATAGTGGCGCACTGAATAGTCAAACCATACTGCGACATGGTCCCTGCTAACTGTAGTGTTAACCTGTGCATATTAATTAGTTAGTTAGCTTTTAATCAATTATTCAAAATTTAATATTAAATTTCACACGTCAAAAGTAGAAATATGTTAGGTAATATTAATCACAACGCATACCTTGGCTGATATGCTGACATGACAAAGTAAGAGTAGAATGACTGCGGAAGAAAGTGGATAAGATTTTAATTCCATTTTGAAATTTGTAACTTTTGGCTGTACTTTATTGTGCTTGTTCTAACGCTACTAGTTTTAAACACGGATTTGATATTACATTTCAACAAGTGTTTGAGCTTTCACTTCAAAGTTGGGTTCAATCAAACAGAACACTCTCTTCAAACGAGTATCAAGAAGATCTTGCGATGACTGATTTTTACTTAACAGAAAAAATTCTGCATCGAACCAGTAATGTCTGCGAGCCTGTTATGTGGAGTTTATCTACTTGACTGTGGAGCAAGTGCATATAATTTGCGTATTTGAAGGATCATATTGCACATTTGACATTTTTCATGCTGCTAATCATTTTAGTGTACCCAAAGATACTTGTGTATTTTCATATCATATGCATAATGTTATTATGAACATCATATTTTTGGATGACATGATGCGATGACATTAAAGAGATTTATGCCAGGGGAATGATGATGATAATCCAGAATCAAAGACAAGGATAAAGATGCTTCAGTTGGATTGAAGCTGAAAGGCTTTCTATTTTCTTGAGAACTAAAAATGTATGTGCTTGGTTTAGTTGAGCAAAGCCCATATCGAAATATAAGAAATGATAATGATTCATGTATGTATGTAATTTGTAAATCATAGCTGTCAAATGCTAACAAGAAGCATATTCTTCTATTCACAAGTTGAACAACTGCTCACAAATCCAAATGTGATAAACATTTTTATTTTACTCGTAACGATATTACTTAATCTTTGCACTTTGATGATGCATGCAATAATAAATGATGATGGAAAAGTGCAAGCAACTGCAGAGTTTCTCACTTCATTCCATGAATATCCTTATTTTACGAGCTACTTGTTTTGAACCTAGGAAGAGCTGATAAATCACAACGATGTGATATGTGATCCTTATCTGTGATGTGGTGAGTAACTCACAAGACTTCACTAGGCCTGTTTTATGTGAAGCCGTACCAATTACCTCAATAAAATGTCCAGTGTCACAGAAATATTGTTTTGCAATGAAAATACTTTAAAATGCTATACGTCTATGTCACAGAGCTACGCAGAAAGGATAATATGTATCGCCAAAATATTTCCCAATTTGTTTTCTCTGCTGATTTGTTTTTTTTTATAAAAAAACGTGTATTTTACTAATCATGAAGTATATGATTCATGAACTTGTGAATATATGGCCTGTTGTATAAATTCATTCATCATCACTCCAAGTCTAATACAGTTGAAAATGAGTATCTATATATATAGTTGTCTTGTGGTTGTTTATCCTTGCTTCTTCTCTTTAAGCTTCCGTCCACTTTTTAAAACGGAATCGTAAAACAATTTGCCAAACAACAAGATGAATGATCCGTATACGAAAGCGAACACGTTGATACTTAGGGGATCCCTCGCACAATTATATCCATTATCTGAAAAGAAGTCACATAAACCAAATTATTGGAAAAGTTCATTCATAAGAATTTGACCTTTGTAATTGATTGACAAGTAAAATACAAAAACATACGTCGTAAGTACCAGGATGTCATATTCACAGAAAATCCAATTAGCATCTGACTGAAAAATAAAAATGAAATTATTATAATTGTACTGTTTATATATATTTTTTCACGTAATTATCTATTGTCTAAAGCATACCTGAATTGTAAAGTGGTAATAATATTAGCCACGTAAACTGGAACTTTCACTCCAACTGCCTATTTTTCACAATAAAGAAAATTATAATCTAATCAAGCTTGTGAATGCTTATATAGGTTTTGAATTCGTAAAATTTCACATTTTTACATACTCTCAAAGCAAAATATGGGTACATGCAGCTGTGAACGCCACTATTAAGTACGATATAGTAACGTGAAATCGGCTCAACGAGAGGGCCTGTTAACCAGGTGGCAATAAGAGTTACCACGTGGTGATACCATTGTAAGAATATCAAAGGCCGTTTTCTGAGCACAATAAAGATGGTATCACCCAATTCCACATATTTTGATAAGGTAAATGCAACGCTGAAACATACAAAATGCAAATTTGACTTTTTGGATCAATTTTGAGATAAAAATACATAAACATGTCTACAATGTAAAGGAATTTACCACCAATATCCAGTTGGTATATCGAACCCATCCCTGAAATTCCAAAAATACAACTCAACTAAATATATAAGATTACCAAATATGATAATTGAATTTGCATATAAATGCTCACTTCACGCAGATACTTTTGTAAAATCCACCCTGAGTTATAACGGTCAAGAATCCAGGCAATGTTCTCACAAATCCAACCATTGACAAAAGTCCTATAGTCAAGTTCCACCAGAAGAGAGGTCGCTTGAGCTCAAACGCTGGTAAGCTTTTCATATAGTTTCGTATCCCAAAAATCACAGCTATATACAGGGCCCCAACATAAAACGCTAGTTTCCAATTCTCACTAGCAAATCGCTGCCACCAAAACAAGTCTATCTTTTCGAATTCAAACCCTTTGAAGTATGGATTTTCAGTAACGCTGTAACCAAATGGCTTTCGTTCAGCCAGGCCCATGTAATATGAATCGCTACTTATGTTGTGGGTCATCATGATGAACACTTAAAAAGGGACTGGCCTCTGTTACCGTAAGCTCACTTTGAGACTGTTGGAATGAATGACAGGACAGCCGAAAGCACCTTCTTGTTTTAGTCAAAACGGGACTGATTGTTGGCTCAAAACAGAAGTAGTAGTTTGAGCGGTAGAACCTTAATGTGATGTAGATAGGTACCTTATACATAAACCTTAATCATGGGTAACAACACACATCTCTTCTTGCATTTAGTAACAATTAGGTGTATTGCTGCCAAAAATATACATCTTATATGTGTGTGTTGAAATACTACCTCCATTTTTATACTACATACGGCTCTGACTTTTCCTCATAAGTTTTTGGATACTATAAAATTCCAATTACTAAAGTAAAGACGTCACAATAATAATTATAGTTATGGAATGGAAGGAAATGCGTATATGTATATGATCAAATTTCCAGATAAATGATGTGCTCATATATAATTACTTGATGTTGGTTGATGCATTAAATTGTAGAAACTGACTCTCCCACAATTTAAAGCAATGCTGCTGATGCACAGCAATAAGTAGGTTCATTTAGTTCTATGAATAATACTGGAATCATTTAAATGAGGAATGGTAGAATAATGAATGACAAGGTGAATTGATCAAAACTTTTCTTTATGTTTTTATTGCTGGTAATAGTCATGAACTGATTTGGCATTCTTTCAGAATCTTTATAATTTCTGTTATGCAATAATTTACGGTAAAATATGGCGGATTCGTTGTGTTATGTTCGGAATTGCAGTAAAAAAGTGCAATTTACATAATCGCTTAGCTTTGCTTCGTCTTCTCTTTGAGCTTCCGACCGCTCTTGATCACAGAATCGTAAAACAATTTGCCAAAGAGCAGAATGAACGTTCCGTATACAAAAGAAAATACTTTGATACTGAGCGGATATCTCACGCAGTCGTATCCATTATCTAAGCATTTCCGAGCAAAAATTATTATGGGCCGACAGGAGGAAAAACTATTGTTTTAAATGATTGATTAGAAAAATCTTACGTTGGAAATACCAGGACGCCACATTCACAGCGAATCCAATGAGCATCTGACTAAAAATTGCAATAAAAATTCAGATTCAAATAAATTATTCAATTTTGCACCAGCAACTCGTGCTTAGCTGTAATTTTAGCTACCTGAATTGTATAGTTGTTATGAAATTCGCCACATATGATGGAATTTTTATACCAATAGCCTGAAATGTGTTAAGAAAATACTCATGAAGTTTCAGTCGAAAGCTACTGAATTTGGAATGGATGTTTTCTTGTTTTTATACCCTTAAGGCGAAATAGGTATACATGCAGCTGTGGACGCCTGCGTTAAGAGTACCGTACCATCTACCAAACCATAGAATTTCATTAATTAAAAAAATATAAATCAATATTAGCCAGCCGTGCATATCATAAAAAATAAACTAAATAAAGATTTTAAAAAGTAAACCCGTTACCTAATAATGGGTTCAACAAGGGGGGCGGTGATCCATGTCACCATAAGAGTAACAAGGTGATGGTACCATTGTAAGAATATCAAAGGTCGTTTTCTGAGCACAATAAAGATGGTATCGCCCAGCTCCAGAAATTTTGAGAAGGCGAACACAATTCTGAACAATATTTGACCATTTCTTATATACTTTTAATGACAAATGTGAATGTTAAAATAACGTTGGTATTTGCACTTACGCCCAATACGCACTCGGAATATCCAGTCCCTTCCTATATGCATAAAACATATTTTTAATTTATTACAACGCATTTTGCTATCATAATTTACAACATACTAACATACAAAACTCACTTGACACAAATACTGTTGTACAGTCCATTGGGCTCTTTAAGCACGGAAATAAATGCAGGCAGAACTCTAACAAATCCAACCAGTGAAGCAAGCCCTATCACCAAGTTCCAAACGAAGAGTGTCTTTCTTAATTCAAAGGCAGGACGATTTCTCATAAATCTTTGCAGCCCAAATATTGTGATGATATACACTACCACTGCATAAATTGCTAGTTCCCAGTTCTCAATCATGTACTGCTGCCACCCGATGAATTCAATCTTTTCGAACTCAAACCCTCGGAAATATGGATTTTCTAAAAATGTGTAACCGAATGGTTTATTTAAATACAGATCGTTGTAGAACGGGTCGTTACTGATATTGTATGCCATGATGAACACTCTTGGATTATCAGACCGTTCCGTTTTAGCTGGTGTTGGATCTGGTGTATCTGGTGGATCTGCCAAAATTGTGAGAATGAATGAAAGCAAATGTCTGTTGGCTTTGTGTTTTTGTAGTGGCAGAGCAGAGGATATCCTCATGGTATGATGTATGATGAGTCCAGACGAAACAATTTGGACAAGAGAACCCGTAGACGAAGTTTGCATAAAACATATTACGATTGATCGATTGGCTTATGAATTCCCGAAAATTTAGCAATACCACTTATTAACATAACGCACGCGTATGAACTTCTGTCCCTAAGCTTATATCATCGATATGCGTAAAAAGAAATTATGCGTCATACGAACATCATATAAGATAGATTTAAACATTCATGTCTTCATATAACAATAAATGTAAGAAACTCAACTTTGTAACAATTAGCATAGTAAAAAGGTCAAATAGCTCAGATTCGTTGTTCTTTTACATTTCGTCCGACTGTGAATTTGAGTCTAAGTGGTGGAAAAACAAATCAATATTTAGTAATTGGAAATTTGGAACTTGGACGTTCTGTCTAAATCATTAGGTATAAACAACAATCCCAATAGTATACAAGGAAGAAAGTTAGAAAGTTCATGCAGTCCATAGCTGACGCAAATGTCAATATCGCTAAAACTTCTTACAATTCATGTGTGTTTCATCTCTGGAGCTTACAAGATTATAACATTTTGGACAACGTCTCTAAACTGTAAGAACATATAATATTATGCAGCTGCAGTACATTGTATTTACTAAAAATAAATTTCCCACAGTGGTGAAATAAAAGATTGCAAGCGTATAGGATTTCGCATTTATCAACCAACATTATTTGACTGCTCGCTGAAGATTTAACTTAAGAATGATTGCTTCCTACAGTCAATGCGAAATACAAAAACATCTGAACATGCCATAAATATTGCTGCATACAAATATTTATAACGATGACGGTGAGTTCAATTCATGCGAATGATGAGCTGAGTTACAGGATAATGATTCTGTTATTTCCTAAATAGGTTTTGACTGGCCATGGCATTACTACAATGGTAGTTTATCAGTAAAGTCTTATTTATTTACCAAAATATTACTTTATAACAAGTCTCGTTTGTATAAACTTCATTCAGAATATAAAAAATATAAACAGTAAAAACAAAAGTTATGTTTGTTAGCACATTTGAGTTTATTTCTGCTTTAGCTCCTTCATCTCTTTGAGCTTCCGTCCACTTTTGAGTACTGAATCGTAAAACAATTTGCCAAAGAGCACGATAAACGTCCCATACACAAATGCAAAGACGTTGATGCTGAGAGGATACCTCACACAGTCATATCCAGCACCTGTGAAAATTAAGTAAAACATCAGTTTAGAGAATGACAGAAAAAAGACCATTAGATTTTTTGTGTAAACTTACGTTGTAAATACCAAGAAGTAATGTTGACACCGAATCCTATTATCATTTGACTATAAATTAATAAAGAAATCAAAGATTTGATTAATCTCACATTGCCCCAAATGTTCTAGTATTAACTTATAAAGCATATGAATGTACCTGAATTGTATAGTTGTTATGAAATTGGCCACATAGGATGGAATTTTGATACCAATAGCCTGAAAGGTTAAAAATTCATGTAGTTTTAGACTAACGTTACTGAATTCGGAATGGAGTTTTTCTTGTTTTCATCAGAGGTATTAAAATTTCTTGTTTTCATATACCCGCAATGCAAAGTAGGGGTACATAAATGAGTGCACCATGCTGTTGAGAGTTCCGTACCATCTAATAATGGGCTCGACGAGGGGAGCTAAAATAAAATAAAATTTATTCAAAACTCAAATAAATTTTTTTTAAATGTTAATCAAATTGATGAATTTCGCTCTAGTCACACTCGCCTATGATCCAGCAGACGATTAGGGTGACCACGTGATGGTACCACTGGAGAAATACCAAGGGACGCTTTCTAAGAACTATTAGGACGGTGTCTCCCAGCTCCACAAATTTTGAGCAGGCGAACACAATTCTGTAGGTAAAACACAGTTCATATACTGGTCAACATTTAAATATCATATCAATTATGTGCAACACTTACGCCCAATATGCGCTTGGGATATCCAGTCCATGCCTGAAACCATTAAAGAAGCACTGTGTTCAAATTAAATTCTACCAAATTAGTTTTTGATTGGCCAGCGTGAAATATTTAACTTACTTGACACAAATGCTATTGTACAGGCCACCCGGCTCATTAATCACAGTCCAAAATGCAGGAAACACTCTTACAGACCCGACGATGGACGCTATTCCCAAGGTCAAATTCCAAAAGAACAGGAGATACTTTAGCTCAAACGCAGGCCGATTTTTCATGTAATTCTGAAGTCCAAAAATTGTCGCAATATACACAGCCCCCACATAAAACGCTAACTGCCAGTTTGCAACCATGTATTTTTGCCACCATACAAAGTCAATCTTTTCAAAGTCGAACCCTTGAAAGTACGGGTTCTCATAAAAAGAGTAGCCTAATGGCTGTTTCAAAATCAATTCATTGTAGTAAGGGTCATTACTAATGTTGTACGTCATTATGAATGATTGCTTTATAATGTGTATATAGGATAATGAACACTGGCAGTACTTCAGTAGGAATCAATAGTGTATGGTGAAACAAAGCTCCAGTCCAAAACAATTTTTCCAAATCAATTTTGTAAAAAAAGTCCACTTTGCTTATGGATTGAATGAACTCATTTTTCAATATAATTTTAAAACGCTAATGCAATGGAAATCAAATTATAATCTGGGAATTACAGACTAGTAATGCCTGTGATAATTGAAGAAAATCAACTGACGTCTTCAACTTCGAGATAAAAACAAGCCACTCTCTTACATACATTTCCTAGTTATGCTTTACATTTTAAATACAACTTACAATACAAAAAGTGTTCAAATTTCACCAGCAGTAGCCAACAGGACCTTAAGTTTTAGTACACATAGGTGCATTGTATTGTACTCATGTTCATAAAAAAGATTAACTGTACATATACAGGTCTCAGTGACTGAAAATCTATTTTAGGATCCAACAGGCCCTTCACCTTGTCGGTGGTATCATAGGTTTGTGACATTTAGAAATTTCTATATTATGCTGAGCTGATTCAAGACGGAATATAATTTTCGTTGACCGACAATGTCATGGGCATGTAAGGAAGGAGTATAGCTACACTGCTTCGCATTGTTACATTATAACGAGATGCCGAATGAACCATTCTAAACGAGAAGGTATACTTTTGAAGAGCTCAGGTGTACCACAAAATAAAACTTGCTACTTCCTTATGCTTGTATGCGTACACTTTATATGAAGATTGTGCATAAAATAGTAAATGATATTAAAACTGCATTGGAAAATAAGGTAAGTTTCAACTTACAATGTTATTAACCAGATA
>JAQGAP010000405.1:0-36495 GCA_034697805.1 Orchesella bifasciata | reverse complement strand
TTCCACGAGGGTTTGAATCCCCGGACACATGGCAAGCAGCCCGAGAGCTTACTTGCATGGTCTGGCACGTCCTGCCTAAATCTCATATACTGCTCATCCTTAATTTCAACAGTTTTAATTTCTATAACTCTTTGCAACGAGAAGTCACTTTACAGCAGCCGAATCTTTCGAACTGTTCAAATCCTTTTTTCTAGTTCCAGAGAACACTTAGCTTTTCAATTTTGTAGGTACAGGTACTTCAGTCTCAAGTTTATTTGGGGTTATCGGATGCAGTAATTACAGAATAAGGATGCCGCAATAAGTTAAATGGCAAATTTCACTGACGTATTTTGACGAAATAGAGATATCTTGGGAAAAAGTGTCTACACATTTTGACAAAATCTCAAACAGAATAGGTGACAACAAAAACTCGCATTCTGATATTGCCAGGTATTGTGTCAGTCGTAGTGAAAGAAAATTTCAAAAAAAAATCCAAAATTATCACTAACAGAATTTTTAAGCGTGAAGAACAAAAAGACTATAAATGGGCTTCTCCTTACTTGGCAGGGTTGGTATAATCAAAAAGATTGTATTGGTCAGGGAGATAAAGATTGTCAAACGCAATAACAAAATAAAAACTAGAATGGTGAGAAAAGTGATGTTTACCAAGCTATAAGAAATCGTCGGTATTTGGGATATCAAAAAGTTTGGTGCATCGCCTTCGCCTATTCCATGTAAAGTCGGCAGGAAATTTATTTGTGTCCCTTTACTTATTGTGGAACTGTAGAAACACGCTTGCGAAAACGTTAAGTTACAGATACCATAAATGGATTAGCATGTATTCATCACTTGTATTCGCACAGGAGACTCCTGTCTTTCCTCCGAGAGCATTATGAATGAGCGAATGAAATTTCCATTTAAGTTACTCTGTATTCTTTTAGCATACTTATAGTAACAAAAACAAGGCTCATATTCCATGTGTTAAAAAGGAATGGCATTTGTAGGTATGCAATACGGTTCAGCCTCCACAAAAGAGACTTAAACCGAATTATGAGCTTGTTCACGTACACTATCATGCAATACCACACATGCATCTCAACAAAGAAAAAGAAACCTTTCCTTTCTCATTCCTATCAAGATGCCTGTTCATTTTTTCCATTTCGTAGAACTTGCGGATACCTGAATACGTTGCGTGTAGCCGTGTGGAAGTGAAGAAGACCAGTATCTTTCGGAGAAAGCCAAATACTACTTTTTCAAGCTGATCAACAATAAACTACAATAATTTAGGGATATTGTATGTGAACCGTTTCTTGAATTTACAGAGGTAAAAGTATGATAGTACGGTATGGCATGAACGTGTCTTTTGTACTCAAGTCATTTTTTCTTTAGAATTACTTTTGTTTTTGAGTTGTTTTTCGTATTCAACTACTCCATATCTAACCCTTTGTTGAAACTAACGGAAGACAGTGAGTTGTTTTTATAAGTATTGTACGCTCGTGCCTCACAGTACAAAGCATGTTGCTAGAAACCATTATATCGGAGAAGAGTAATGAAATCATGAAATGCCGTTGCCTTATGAAAGATAAAGTGCGACATGCAATTGCAAAGCTATCGTTGTGCTAGTCCATATTATGATGTTGTTTCCCTCAACTTTCATGGTACGAAAACAGATATACTTGATAGGGTTAATGGAACATCCTGTACGATGCTTTTCAGGATGAGCTCCACACACAATATTAGTCGTTTAGCACTAGGTAACATGTGTATTCGAGCGTTTGCACTTGGCTCACTATTCTTTTCCGATTCTGGCTGTTAGGCAAGCCAAAGCTGAATGTTACAGTGGAATAAACTCCAAACTTACGAATATGAACTTTCATAGCATAAAAATGTAAATACAAACTGTATTTTCCTAAAGTCGGGATGGTTTTTGTTTGTTGTGCCGTGATGCAAAGTAAATGGGTTTTTAGCTGGATAGGGAATACCGCGACGGTAATTGACTTTCGTTGCATCCGACGCGAATTAAGTAACTAGCACAACATTTATGTCATTCGGGTAAAAACTTCTTTGGTAGAGAGAAGCAGGACGGATGTGTCCTGGTTAGTTTTATGATCAAATTACAAAGCAAAAAATTGTGAAATTTCACTTTTGAAATATAAGTATACCTGCTTTTCTGAAAATAGCAATCGACATGATTATGCTGAATTTCTGAAGTAAAAAATTGACTAGTTGTTTCAACGTGGCAAAATACTGTCTTCTTTCTCATTCCTCAGCACTTTTGCGGACGATTGACTTTCTCCATGAATATTGTCTGCGTCTACGTATCAGTTTTCCCACTTGTATTCCTGACAAGTATAACGATGTTCAAAACCACTAGAAACACATATTTCATCTTTCATAATGTGTTTCTTTCAAAAACTCGATCGATTGCACTTTATTTCTCAACTTACATCACACACCATACCAGTTGGGTTGAACTTGCAGAAGCATTTCAAAATCGATCTGCTCTGTTAAAAATAAGCTATGTTTGATACTCTAACGGACATAGAACAACCAGCTTCTCAGCTACATTAATAAGGTTACAAACAACACCCACTGCTGAAAATATAGTTTATTTTAAATGGACAAAATAACTTCTGTAAACCCTTTTTCCAAATCAGATTGTTGTTCTCTGTGATGCTAAAAACGCAGTTTGTATACTACACGGCATGCAGGAACATAACCATGTATATGAACATGTTAATAAACAGATAGTTGGGCCGAACTTACCTGACAAGTCACCTGGTGTGCAATGGAACATCTATCTCTCTCGTTCGTCCGTGTCTAATATTTGGTTGGACTTCGCCAGGCATATTTAGGTGATCGTAGTTTGAAATGAAGAGGTAGTATTGCGGTTTCCGAAACTCAGCAATATAAATATGGCATATTATGGTATACATAGGGCTTAAAGATTGGTGATGTTTTTTATGATATTATTCAGAAACATGATAATGCTTTCAAGTGAGAACTATTTTTGTCGTAAAGATAATGATAAAATGACCAATATGCTGTATGGAATGAAGCTGCCACCTACAACCGAATTTAGTTATTATAAAAATCAATGAGAGGTAGTGCAATACTGTGCTTCATAAGTCGCTGCTGTAGATCCACCTAAAATTTGAATGGTTCCCAAGGCAGAAATTAAAATGATGAACATGAAGTCGGGTAAGGTCAAGGTTTTCCGAGTGGAGCCCAGACAGTATGTAATGTGATGCAATAAGAAAGGTTGTAGCAGTTTAAGAAATAAGTTTTTGGATGTATAACAATCAAGTTATATGTATTTATGAGCAAATACACTTGTTCATGGTTTTCTTTATCCATATTATAATATATTTTGGACTACATTTTCTACTACACAACTAGTTTTCTCACGACTACATTGATCATGATGATTGTTTCATGTACTAAATGAATAACAGTTTCTTTTATGTAGATTCTTGTGTTTTTGTGTGTGTACATGTGTGTATGTGTACATACAATTATGTTTGGTTAAAAAGTCTCCTCTACAACGGACTATAACACTGCTTTACAAAATGTTTGTTCTTACCTATAACAATTTATAACAGTAGAGTACTTACAGTTACATCATATTTTTAACAGCTTTACCATTTAGTTCATAACAATAGTATAATCATAGTCATGTCACAATTTAATAATAATAATAATAATAATAATAATATAATTTTAATGTATATGGTTTTTTTATACATTACAGTATATAATTATGTAGATTTGTTCTTCATTGAAAAATCGTTTCAACCATGTGTGTCACTTTCACTTTCCCAACAAGCTTACCAACCATTAGTGATCATGAAACTTACTATTACATTTGTTTATATGAGAGATGACTGTTGACTACAAGACTTGTTTTTTTTTTAAATTAGTATTTGTATTACCCGATTTCATCCATGCTGTACCTTTAATTATACTTACGTGTTCACATCCACATCATAAAAACTCATACCCACTCCAGTTCCTAGAGTATAGAAATGTACAATGCTAAACTAAAAGTCAAACCGGCATCCATGATCTCAATTCCATAATTCTACGATTGCACAAGGGCGTAAGGTAGTAGGTAGTTCTGCTGTAAAATGTCATCATGCTAATTGACTATAATCGTTTTGTACCGGGTAATGAAACAGTAGTAAAATTAAAGTTAAGATATAGGAGTGGTTTGTGGGTATCCCTAGGTATGAATTGTATAATTTATTACTGCTACTGTAAAAACCTTTTTTTACAGTCTATTGATTTGCCTGATTGTAACTTCTTCATAATACAGAAGATTAAAATTGTTATGTACAAGTTTGTCATTCTTATCAGCTTACGCGGCCAGGACCGTTCAACTTAAAACATATGACCTAGAGTAATCGTTATGTATGGTAAATATAAAATAAGCCTTAATAAACCTGTCACTTTTTTTTACACATTCATATAAGTATATATATATATAGAAGTATATTCTTTATGCCAAAGACTGCAGCTGAAATTAATTTTTTTTCTTCCTCCTAATTATTTGCATCCCTGAATTCATGAATATTCAAATGCCGTTGCATTAAATTGCTAGTACAGTAATACAACTCTCATAATTTCTAGTTCATTCATGGCAATCAACTTTGTTATCTCAAGTCCCCCCTATTGTAAAATCGAGATATTACACATAAAATGTAAAATTGAACTTTTGCAGAACCAAAATAATCAACACTATCTGAGAGATAAAGTAAGAAATTAAAATACCGAAAACCATCATCGCCCCTATCAATCTACGCATGCGTGTTCCTGTATGCTTCATATCAGACTAATTGACTACACACCTTTGCTGCACACTAAAACTTTGATGTAAATTAAAACCTTTAAAAACTCTGATGGAGAAATAAATATTAAATCGTATGCATCTGTCATCTACACACTTATTAGCTTAAGATTCCAGTCAATAGTAGTGGGGGTTTGTTGATTTTCTTTTAAAAAATAAATAAAAACTCTTATTCCACTGCATCTTTTTGTACATATTATATAATATATTACGTTTGAGTATGCTTGTACAAACACATGTATGCATGTAATATAGTATATTAGGGTTGGCTAAAACGTAGCGTAGGTAACTTGAATGAATTACATGGTGTGTGTGACTTGAAGAGAAGGTTGAGGTGTCAATAATTCAGTACGAATTTGTATGTATACCCTTGACACAAAAGGTAGTTTCGTTTCTCAGTTAATTTTTACGCATACATACGTTAAGTGACTCAATACTAAAACTATCGTTTTCTTTTCAGCACATGCAGTTAGATCTAGAGTTTGCATGGAAACATGGATGAGTTGTACGTATGTTGCAATTGCACATTTGATTGAAAAAACACCGCATCTATCTGCAATGGTCCTTACAAACTCAACACTAAACCAGCATATAATTTTGTTTGATGAGTAGCACTACGTAAGTAAGGGATGGATCCGAATTTAATCAGTATCAAGGAAAAACGTTATACAAAAGACGATATTGTGTGTATGAAACGATTCAGTCACGGTATTTTGACTTTGTGGGTATAATCACGGTGCTATCAAAATGTTCTATATAATAATATGTAACATGGCTTGATGCACATCTCATAACAATCTTTTGGTCATGACTTGAGAGGCCTTTTCTCCACACACACTGCATGACACAGCTACAAACTCTATTGCATCAAAAATGCGTGTAGTATGGTAGTTCAAATCCGCCCAGTTTGTTTCTACATACTCGTATTTTGTAACACCAACTTTCTCTGTTTCTAGAAGCGACCATATTATCATCATCTCTCTTTCTCTGTTCCTTACCATGAAAGTATAATACGAATATAAGTTTATGTAATGTTTATAGTTTCATTTAATTCTGAGGAAAGTAGATTATTGCATCCATTTTCATTTTTATGACTCATATTTCATATGAAAAAATCTATGGTACGTATTTGTTGTGGTACAAGTAGGTAAAAACTGCTTTCAAGCTCTTTGTTACTCATACAATCAACATAAAACCCTATATGTTTTTTGGTGTGCTAACACGAACGTATGTGTAGAACGGCATTTACAGGATTGTACGAATTAAAACATGGGTATAGATTATAGATACATAGATGAATAAATGGCCCAATCATACAACAATGGAAACCAACGAACGTGAAATTCTCGTTACTTCTTTGTCTCAAACACTTTCTCTACGGTATGAAGGGGAGAGGAAAAGTGATAATTTGTTTTGGTTCCCAGACAACGGCCTACAACACAATAGCATTAGTGATCTACCGAGTAGACTTTCGATTTTTTTACTATATATTCTTCACTTAGCCAAATCAACCCTTCTCATGTTAAAAATTACAAGATTTGTTATCATCATCATCGTCGTCCTACGTAAAAATAGTTAACTTGTCAGAATAGGTATAAACGGTAGGAATAAAGAGGGATTAGGTATACAATATTAATTTTCGTTTCTCTTAAAAAACGAATCAGGTCAGCAATATCAACGTTATACTGCCTTATTATCGCTTCCACATTCCCGCACCCCGCTCCCTCTACAAAAGAGTCTTCAGTTTTCCCGAGAACTTTTCTATGGATAGCACCTGGTTCAACGGATTAGAGTAATTTTTTTTGGAACAGGAGATTATACTTTATTGGACAAAAAGCCTTTGACTCACAAATTTTAAGTACTCAATTTCGTCACAGTCATATTATGAACATGGTCAATGGCTTAAATATCGTGATTGGTTAAGTAGTGAAAAGAAATGAGGGCAGCGAATGTTCATCTCTTCCTAAATGAATATATTTTTGGTTGTGTTCATGTTTTGTGTGATCTACCATCTTTCCTACAAGAAAATTGTTGTCATAATGAAACCAGCCTCTTCTTTGAAAATCAAAATGTGGTAAAAACTACTCACCCAGAAAACAAAACGTCTAGGTATTGTAATAGGAAATGTAAAAAAGGATAAAAATTTAATTTTCACATAATATTGAATGTGTTGTAGTACTACTATTCTTGTTAACGTATTCAGTGTACAGTTATTATATACCAAAGTTGAGTAGGTAATTAATTACCTTTGTTTGCGTAGGTACGCGATTGCTTCACCTACTGGCGACTTCTCAATGACTTAAACATGTAGTATTATGCTGCCTATTAGTCACGTACATTCATTATGATACTTGAGTCTCTATACGTTTTTACTGTAAAATATTGTATGTATGTAGCAGTAATACATGGATATATCTTATATAAATGCAATATGTTTATAATACGTTGTATTAATAATATTCAATCTGAGGAACAGATTCATCATGGTATGTGTAAATTGATTTTTTTTGCTTTCGTATACTTTTATATGTATGAAGGTATTTGATTCAATATGCATAGAACAGCTTTTAGTTCTGATCTGATTCACTCCTATAGCAGGTATACACGGAATACCAGAATGGAAGAATGCTCCTTTGCTTCAAGTTTTCCAAATTAAATTCAAATTCATTTTCAGGAAACCGTCCAAGTAATAGTAATTGATGACCAGATCTTTAAAAAAAATCAGTCATAATTTTTCCTGGCAGGATTTCTTTTGAAAGCAAGTGCAAGAAAATATCTTTTTAATTGAGAGATTAGTTGCAAGAATTTAGTTCAATATATATATTTCAAAAAAATTCAAGTAGGAAATGTCATCCAACTACTTTCATTTTGTCGAGAATTTTGAAAGGTTTGGAAGTAATTCATGTTTCAAACAGTTAGCAGACTTATTAAAAAGGTGAAATTGTCACGTTAAATTAAAATGAAGTTTCCTGTTCGTAGGCGAAATTAGGATTCTGAACTTGGAGGTTGTACTACCGCAGATTTTTTCTTTGTTTCCTCTTCTGGTTATCCATACTACTTTAACCTACATGTACCTACAAGTGAAGGTTATGTAAGGATCTCTGACTCTATGCAATTGTTTTTCGTTGATTGTATCCGTCTAAAAACTACGCATTACCCCATCTAGATGATTTTGTATAAATATCATATTATATCATATGAATATTCGGAACGTTGGAACAGAATTTTTAAATTATTATTGCATCCGTTTTTTGTAGATCGTTTTCGTAACAATCCGCTGTTTTAACTTACCTACCTATTCACTTTTTCCGCTGTACTATACAATCTTAACCGTGCATAGCGATTCATGCTTAATGTATGTATGTTTGTGTGTATAATTTTATCTGTGTACAACATAGAGGTGAAGTCCTAATTTATCTAATTTACAGTCTAGTTTGTATTCGGTGTTTATTCCAATAAGAGAGACATGCTCCAAAAGTGTTTCTAATGAGAGATCAATTTATTATGTGCCAGAGCTAACGTTTGTTTTAAAACTCTTGCCTTTAATTCAGTCAACAAAACATGTGCAGCGGAATAAATACACGACTGAATATATGAGTAACAGAGGTGCTTAAACTCAACCAAAGTAAAATTGTCACTAACCAGATTTCAGGAGTCAGGTTGAGAAATTTTCTGATTGTGAAACAAACAATAGAGATATACATATATGTGATGCTTAGTTAGTGACTGGTGATTTAAAAGTGAGTTTCCATCACTGATTTTGCGACAATCTACTAATATACCTACGGAGATGTCTCGTGTATACAATAGCTTTTTGGTGTATGGCTTCTGTGTTGCATAGTTTGTAGCTTTTCACTCTCCCTCAGTCAGTTCACATTCCTACTTTTTGATACACATGGTTATGTATGTTGCTGGTATTGACTACTATGGTTTATCTGTGATACGGACAGTATCCATAGAGTAGAGAATAAAAGGACAGAATCGAATTGTATATACTGATTAATCGTATGCAATATAATTTACTAGCAGTTCATATCACTTGATTCAGAAGAGGACTTTGTTTTAAGTTGGCTGCTTCTGGGTTAGAGAGCACAAAACTCAATTTAGAATACCACAATCGAATTCTTCTGTAATACCGAGTAGCATAATATTATACTGCATGTTTTATCAAACTTATAATGTCTATCTTCCCTATCCCCGTTTTTAATTGACGTCCACTGTTGCTACAATTTCACAAATTAGTACATTTCTGAATAGATCAATGATACAGCGGATGCTGTTTCTAATTCCTGAGTCCTGAGTTTACATCAACAAAAAGTGATGTGGGGGAAATCGAACACTTTCTACAAAACGAACCGTCTAATGACTTATCTTTGGTTGTGGAAAAGAACGAGATCAACTAGCCAAAAGTTGTATATAAATATTACTCAAATTGAAAATACGAAACAGTCATGTTTGTTAAAAATTATATTGGCAAATACGACAACAGCAGCACATCAGCATTATATCTTGAGTTTTCCCTACTCTCTCACATATATTTACGTATAATATTGTAAGCAATCCATAGCGTTTTTACCACAGTTTCCGAACCAAATTATTATAAATCTTTATTATGCAGTAGTACTAAGACGTATCTATGTCTGTATATTATATTGACTTATGATGTATACATATACTGAAGTGAACAGTCTAAAAATTAGGACTGATTGATCGAATGACAATTGATCTGATGAACTACACAATGATTTTACATTTTGTTTTGTTTCTAAAACAACCAACTTGCCTTCACTCCAATTTAAATATCTACCATTTTTGTTTTCAGTTCAGTTCGATCTTTTTATGCTATAAGTATTTATGTATATATAACATGTTTTAATAGGAAGAGATTTTTTTCGGAAAACGATTCTCTTGTTAATTACCTTTAAAGTTCTACACTTTAAAAATATGCCGTCCTTGTTGCCATTGGACTTTCTAATTCTTTATCTTCTAATTATTGCAGTTTCTTGGAAGAGTTTATATCCGGAGGTAATTTACATAAATGTACATTGCACACAATGTGCTGAATGTAGATACATGAATTATAAAGGATCAACGCATAAATTCTGACGCTAATGAGTGACTTTGTTTTTCTGACAAAACCACCAGTTTATTTGTAGAATTTTGTGAGACCCAAGTTCGTAGTATTATAAAATTATACCGACAAAAAATAATGAATTAATACTCCAATGTTTCACAACGATAAAATTTCCTCGAAAAAATAATTCAATTTTTGCAAGGTTAGTCTTACAGACTTTTATCATTGTTTACGGAAAGGTGAAAGTTTTTTTGTCTGGAAATAACTTAAAATAATGAACAACAGAGCAATAGGTGACATGTAATGCCAGTGAACGAGTGTATGAATAAGTAGTACTCCCTTTTACCAGAACTTCTTATCTCTGAGACATACTATGCTCAGTATTTCAACTCCCATTTTGTATCATAAGAAGTTTAGTTGTTGTAATAAAAACTACATTCAAATTGACTAGGCCATGTTGCCTCATGAACTCTTATTTATCAAATATGTACGCTATGTCGCAACTGATTTTGAGAGACAGTAACTTTGTTGTTTTCTTAAAGGTATTGTTGTGATATTATTACATTCTGACTCTGACGTTTCTAAAGTTTTAAAATTTTGCCATATCACTTTTTCATGCATCTCCTTCCTCTCTTAAAGTAGGACTTAGCATCTCTCATCAAAAGTCAACAGACCACCGTCATATTATGCACTGTACATCCCTGAAGATGCAGATGGATGATTTACCATCATCCTCCGTATTTTGGATTAATAAAAGTAGCTACCAATAAATATACGTTTTTATGTTATTATGGTATGTGTGTCAGCCGATCTGTGTATACTGTTTGCGTTTACAATTAGAAGCCCAATGATTTTCGTTTCTTCGGTTGACTACCGTTCCCATGCTTATGTGTGTGTTTTTTGCTGATTGATGTTTAGTTTACCTTGCAGTTGTCAATGAAACATGAGTTGCGATGACTGAATTAGTGATATCCGTTCGTGAATGCGGCAGGTATTAGAGGCCCCTGTAATCATAAAGTAGAGACAAATACAAATCATTACATTTTGTTCCCAATTTCTGCTAACTTCATTCATTATATTATATGACTAGTTATCAATAAATACATAAAAATGAGAGACATATATAGATGTCAAAAATACTTATTTCGGTTTAAAATTAATATTTTATAAAAGGTCAACAAGCAAATGAATTGACAGCACGATTTAAAATAAGAAGCTAAGAGACGAAACAGGCAATCTACTTGAGGTAAAAGTGCAATGTTAACATATGTACTACAAGATTACAATCATTAGAATGTAAGGAAGTATTGCTGCAAAAAAACTACTAGATCGAACACATTTACAAAGGGGTTTGGGAAAGTAGGAAACATGGGAAGTTTATTTGAGGAAAACTCCATTGCGTGTATGTAATGGAATAAAAGGAAGTAGCGAAAAAACGTTTGGTCCTCGTTAGTCTTATACCGTGAGAGTTTGCTTGTATTAAAAGGCCCAAGCTGTGATGCTGTGAGACAGTTAAGTGAGAGAGTAGGACCGTCACCCAGACACACTCAAAAATGGAATGGAAACTTAATATTTTAATCGGCTATCCACTCCATTCTTTTTTCTGGATGATGAATATCAACTTACCCACGCCAGCAGTTTCCGCAATAGTAAAAGCGATAGTCTCGGAAAAAGCTAGCGCATGTGGCAATACGTACGTATGTAACCGTTACACGCGTGGATTAGTGGTATGCACACAACATACATACATGATAGGCATAGGCATCGTCAGGAAGTGTAAGGATCCAATTGAAGCTTTCATACAAAATTCACACACGACTGATGGGATGGACGAAAGTATGTACGTAGTATATGAAGAAATGCAAAACAACTTGCTTAAAATGATTTATTAATTAACAAGGAATGAAAGCAGCGATGATATTGGTGCCCAAACACGTAAGCCAGTGCTGTAAAAACAGTGGCATATAATAATAATTAGTGGCATAAAATCAATGAATATATAATGAGACGTTAATAAGTGGTGAAGAAAACGATTCCAAAGCGTGCAGATTTATGTAGCATCATAAAATTATAAGAGTTGAGCAGTAATGTCGTATTTCATGACAGCCAATTACAGCAAGCGAATAAATTTGATGATGAAACGCACTAACTACATAACAAGCGCAGCAGTAAGTAAGTAAACCCAAAGAAAAATACGTCGTATTACTTACTACACATATATAATCATTTAGTTTGTCAATGAATCAAATCTTTACTTTACTTTAACCACTACTATTCCAACCAATACAAATGACAGCACTGAGAGTTCTCTACAATCATTGAAACTGGACAGTCTTTTCATTTATAACATTGGGTTTCGTCTTGTTATCGAAAACTCCTTGTGGTTGCACCTCAAGTAAGTGGAAACTACTTACAAATTATGAATATTTATTTTCAATTTTTCTGAAAGCTACTAAAACTCAACGCTGATCTACTAAACAAGAGATCAGCTTGAAAACTGAAGTTATATCCTAACCTACACTGACAAAAGATTACTGGGACTATTTATGGTACATAATAAAACACTGGTCATCATTTAATACACTACATTATCATTATTATTATAATCAAAGGGAAATAAATCGACTATCATTTTTTTTAAAAGCTCGTTTGAATGCTTAAAACACTAATTTCAGTCTTTGATTCTTTTTATAAAAAGAAATAAAATTCGGTTGGTTTTCGTTTTTTTTTTGCTTTTACAAAGTTTTGAGAAGTTGGCAAAGGATACTAACCCTGGAAGTAGGGTATCCAGAAGGCTGTGGAGAGGTAGCTTGGACGTATCCAACAGTATCAGCAGTTGGCCCATAGATATCCATGGGTCCAGGTGAATTGGGAGTAGGGAAAGCCCGATTTTGCATGTTGGGTGATGTTGGTGGAGCAAAGCCAGCTCCTGGATAGTTGCTTATGACTGTAGAGTATTTACAGCAATGCGATTTTGCTTACAATCATGTTTTAGTCAAACCAATGTTAATCAAGCGGAACTGGTCATTTTTTTAGCTCGCAGCGCAGTAGTATTCATACTGTTGCTTGCAGTTGCAATACAATGCAAAAATTATTTACGTTCTACACGGCTTTTTTTAGTTAAACTGTGTGGTTAAATTTATCTACGAAAGCCATTACAAGCACCATAAACATTCAGCCACACCATGAATAATGTGTGTATAAATAAAACTAGGCGAAGCAGTTCCGTTCAAAATCCAGACTAGTTTACACTCCTGCAGTATCAGCGCAAATAATAGTTTGATAGCGATATCATAAACTCGTCTTTATTGCTTTGAAGCTTGTGTTCCTGGCTGTCAGTTGACTGTTCAAGCGTGAAAGCAATTTAAACTACAGCATTAGATACAGATTGTATTAAAATTAAAGAAAAATCTATCAACTTCTTTAACAAATAGAGAACTTAGAACGATATTCATGATGATGTACAAACGAGCGCCGTCCTCGTAAATAAAATAAATTATTGAAGTAGGAGGGAGAAAAAGCTGCGCTGCGAGCCAAGGTACATTTAAACATTTTAACTATACCTGAGAGTGCCTGAGTAAGCAACGGAGTATTATTATTTGGAGTGTGTTGCCCATTCGGAAGTTCAACTGCAACGAGAAAAAATACAAGAAAATGTACCATCAACATTACCGTTACCTTTTCAGTTCGTCTTTAACGTTATCAGTAGTAGCAGCCAATGTAAGTATGTATGAACAAGTCATTTGAGTTACTGGCATGGGGTCTGCTAGCTTGCTTCTATCAATCAGTCACCAAACAAACAGTTTGGAGAAGTGACAGCCCGCACACACACACACACAGAGTATACGTACGTACACATATACGCTTTGTGTGAAGCAAGTAATGTATAACCATTTGATATTGTTTTTACAGTTGAAGGATCAAGTATCACTTACGTTGTGTAGGACGGCCAGCAGCATCCCGAGTGAGTGAGGAATTCGTGACTCCAGGATTCCCTCCAATCTCGTTGCGCAGACTTGCCTGTAATCCCAACAACTAGTGGATAAGATTTCAATATGAAAAAGACTCCAGACACAGCAGAAGTAGGAGAGCGTAGGTGAAAGTTGTAGAGTAGAGATAAAGATAGGAGAGTGAAAGTTAATGCGTTTCCCTTTTTGTATTTCTTTGAATAATGTCTAGCCAACAAAAACATTTTACTAAACCAGGTAATATAAGAATTGTAAAAAGGGCCGCCAAAAATACTGAATCATAAATGTCAGGGCACTTTTTCTTTCGAAAAGGAACAGATAGATTTTAGGGAGAACAATATATTTAGGAGTTTGTCACAACAGCAAGATTTCCATGAGTCAACTCTCATTCTGATTGATTTATAGACACAAATAAAAACTTGACACTTGAACCAATTACAGCTATTCTGGTAATGAATCATTTCTGTTTAACTCTCCGCTCACTTAAACAAATGGATTTGAAATAAGCAGTTTTACACATCTAATAAAATTCGTGTGATGCAAGAAGCCTAGTTTTTTTTACAAAATACATCGTGCCAACCCATATTCCACTTCTTTACGAATATTGATACCACGAGTGATCACGAGAAATGTAACTTAAACAAATCATATCACAATTACAACTGCACAACGAAACAGCTTAGATTTAGATAACTCGATGTAAAATAATATGCTTGATTCTCCTACTCTGTGTCTCACCATGCAACACCATCCATTATCTAACAAACAAGGCAAAGTTGACAACACACGTTTACACGTGGCACGTTGTATGACACATGCGTCCAGATATAAGAATACACCCAAGTTTGGAAGGTAGCTTGTTTTCTCAGGATCAAAATCGGTTTATGTAAATATGACAACAATGTCAACCGGATGACGATGAAGACTTCAATCTTATATAAGGGTAGCATCATCCTGGGATTGAACATTTCATTTGCAATATAGGTGTCAATTTATGACAGCGAGAAATCAAAAGCAATAAAGGGGTCACAACAACAACAACAACATCGACAACAAACGACATGAGAATTTTGTTTAAAATAGAGAGAACCAATACATGTTTCGTCATAACAACATCAAGGGGAAATGAGACACTGAAGATTGGAAGGAAACAATAATGACACAGATAAAGGGTAACAATGAACAGTTTCCTCAACAACACTGTTTGAAAATGGGGTTGGAAAAGACACACTGATGAGTACAAGTACAGTGTCAACAACGTCTTCATTTTACAAGCTGGCTTTGACTGTGAGCGAAATCGATTTCACAGTAGCAGGAGTAGTCAGTCGGTTGCTCTATTGTATGCGATGTGAAGAAATGACTCGGAGAATGTGAGAAAGGGAGGGATGCGTGCATAAACCGTTGACTATATCAGCGTTGCTCCTTCTTCATGTCAAATCCTAGTTTTATTACAAACTGCCCGAGAAACTTGGTGTATGTCAGACATCAAAGGATGCCGTCATCATTCTTTTATACATTTGATTGAATTACAGCCACGTTTAACATCTTGCCACTAGGTATACACTATTCAATAACATTCTAGTATTCGGTGGAGAAAAATAATGTCAAGTCAAAAAACTTGACTTGAGAGAAAGTTAAAGTTCGGAGTGAGTTGACAGTGGAGAGAGAGCGAGCAGAAAGTCGACATGATGAGGACGAAGACCAGTGTGCATTGCAATGTAGCGAAAAGAATAATTATTTTGTGATGCTGACGAATTTGAAACTCCATTTTAAGAAAAAACACCAACAGTCTTTGTAGACTATGAAGCCAGATTAAGAAAAGTATTCCAGTTTCCAAGTATATTATCGATGAAAATATGAAGTAGCAGCCGAATCGACGATTTGAAAGTTGATTGAACAGACATCCATAGATATATTATTGTTTAGATATAGTATTATGTAGTCAGAGGTACATGTATACTTAGATTTCAAAAGGATTTTTTTTGAGAATGAAGACGCAGCCAGGTGAGTGTATAAACGACGACTAGCCGAGGAAGGCTTTACTTGACCATTCCACGAGAGAGTGACATTGATTTTACAATGTGCATAACATCTTCACCAATCACTCCATCCAAACCCCAGAGCCAAGTGTCATTTGTAGTAGATGATGTAGGAGTTGCGGATGTTTTCTCGACCAACGCTGCCGGAGTTGCTTTCACTTGCCGTTTGCAGCTCTATAGCCATTGCCAAAATTTCAGTGAACAAAACAAACTTTCTCGTGTTCTAATTTATTTTTTTTCTATTTGTTTATAGAATTGAATTGTGGCCTAGTTTAAAAAAGAGACTGTGAAAGTAGAGATATATATATATAATGCAAATACAAAATTTCAGAAAAGAAGGAGAAAAAAATGTGCACTCAATTTAAAGCACTTAGGTTGTTTCCAAGTCTATTTCAAAAAATGTTATTTGGCTATTAAGATAAAGTCAAAAAGTAGGCATATTATCAAACCTATCATACCTAAATCATAAAATAATACGATACATTCGAGACTGGAATGTATGCACAAATGTAAATATAAAATTCAGACCCAGAGAACATTATATATTTATATGGGGGAGCACAAAAAGTGAAAAAGAGAAAGAACAACACTGGAGATTTTGGAGGTGGTTTTGGTGGTTGGATAGTTGGTGGTATTGGTTGGTGATGATGTCGGTTCGAGGTGGTGGTGGTGATATATGGTGGTGTGGTAATGGAAGGTGAAGTTAGCATTTTTAGATAAAAAGCGAATCTTCCCTCTCCTCTTCCTGCTCCTTTCTTTATGAAGCTCAAATGATACGAACGAACGAAATCCATTTTCATTTTTTTTGATCCACTCTCATCAACTAGTAAGATCAGCATAAAAAATAATTCTGCGTTACAATGAACATGAGCTGATCACAACTCTTTTGTAACATCTAGAACAATCTTAATGTAACTAACAACAGTCTGGCTGAATATATAGAGACAGTTCTTCTAAAAAACTAACCAAACAGCTACGTTTCAAGTTACAATCATCACATTCACAAAAAACTCTGACCATTCAGTTGTGCAAGGATTTAAAAAATGCACATTTTCAATCATAAACAGGTTTCTATATTGAGTAGTGGCGGAAAAAAGGAAAACTAGTAAGTACAGTATAGTCCAGCTAATTGACTACTGCTAAGGACACCGTTTAGTTAGTGTGACTCCTAGTATTTCTAATTTCTAAGTATCAGTTGTCAGTATCTAACTAAAAAGAAGTGAATGTGGATGGCATGACTCATCAACCAGTGTTTCTAAATCCGCTACGACAGCATTTAAACTACAAACGCTCAGCGCATCGCATCGTCGTTGATTAGCATCATTATGTGTTTCCAAGAAGGAACTTGTAATCCTACAAAGACTGAAACTGGATGTATTAAAGGCTTGCTATTCATACTACCGAAGCTGAAAATGGACAGTTGTTGGTCAAATGACAACAAACACAAAACGAAAGAAAAAAACTGACTCTTTTTTTTTTTGCTAAAGGAGACAGCCCTTCGGAGTTGATGAAAGGGCCAGGCAAAAGAAGTGGAATATTACGTGAGATTAATTAAAGAGAGTGGTAGTAGTGTCAAGTGTTGAAATCAAAACGAAAAATATTCTGAGCAACACAAAAGAACGTAATAATACTTAGGTAATAAAAGAGACAAGAAACGAAACTACAAAGAGTAGGCGTGATTTCGTGATTGTTAGAGTACTTTTTAAAGATGCCTTTCAAGATTCCAACTGATAAAAACTACATTTACAGAGTGTGATAAAGTCATGATGGTAGTCATTGCTATTTTGCACTGATAGTATCAATCACAACCATAAATAATAATGATAATAATAATTATTACTATTGTATATGGAACGGAGAAGTTTCAGAAGGCTCATTCACTTGTTAGCACTTGTGTCTTTTTGTTCTCATCCCTTGCCCATATCACAATGTCACTAGATACATATTATTTTCAATGGTATCGAGTAGCAGACAGCATCAGCAGTAAGTTTATAGTAGTATATACATAAGTAATATTAATTCAGTATAAATAGAGTAGTAGTAGTGGTAGTAGTAGTATAGTTACATAGTAGTAGAATGTAATAACAACGATATACAAACAGAGGCATCAATATATAGCAGCAGAAGTAGTAGCAACGACAGCATCAACCAGCAGACAGCAGGAACAGCACAAGCTCACTACACTTTATAGCTTTGGAAACAAAGGATTTTGATGTTTGTAAATTGCAACTCATATGGTGTATGAATACATTGATCACTAGTTTCAATTCGAGTATTATTAGTGGACTCCACAAACTGCTTTTAAGTTCTTTTAGTTGTGACTCCACCAAAATCCATGTGCATTTTTTGTTACAGTCGTATAGTAATACTTATTGTTCGTTCACTATTAGTCAGGGAGAGGAAAACTACAAAATAAAAACAAAGTCATCCCGAACAGGCACAGAAACGGCACCGAGATCTCAGTGTCACTCCAAACCACTTTTGTTTCAGAGCTTAACTTAAGAAAACGATAGTTTATAACACCACAAAAAGTGCATTGAAAGTCTTCAGCGTATACCACATGTAGGAGTTGTTTTTCAATTAGAATATTCGTTTTGGTTGTAATGTGCAATGAAAATATGGATTGGCAAACATTGTAACTATTTTATGTAAAACTATGGAAACTAGTTTAACTCAAAGAAATATTAATGAACGGGTACAACAATATCACTGACCATAAATGCAGAAGAATAATATTTTTAGTCCCAAATAAGTACTAAAAACAAAATAATTTGCCTCAACAAGCAGTATTATTATTCATAAATGTTAATATAAGTTCGTCAAGTCGAATTTGTGTGAAATGCCGATAATGTAAATATATACCAATAAAAGAAACAAACAAACTGCTCACAATCAAGGTCGCAGCGACGTTTGTTGGTTATTATTATTTAAAGTGGAAACGTTTTGCATTGAGGACTTCAGTGTGAAGACATATGCAGTTCAATAGCATTAAAGATGATGTGGCTCATAACGGTTATAACAGTAATGATTAATGTCTAGAGAAAAGTGCTCAGGATGAGGAAAATACAAAGAGACTCTGCTCCACATTCACATATTGGCACGATATACATACGTAATAGTGTTACATTAAAGTTATGTTTCAAGTCAATCAGCTACACATACTTTCAATCAAAGGGGTTTGTTTCACTGTTTTATGCGGTTCAGCAAAAGAAAAACAATCATTTTTTTTGGAAAATAGACATTGTAATGTGGGAAACAGACAGGATGACAAAAAGGAAAAGGCGGCGAACCGTCATCAAAGAAATACATACACACATGACCGTTCGTTCTTCACTTTGGACAAGATATCACAATAGAGTACAGGACAAAAGTAACTCAAATACGACAACAAAATATGGGAAAGTGTGCAATCGCTTACGGGGGAAAATAATTTATGAAATTATGACATGAACACAGAAAAAAATTATTGTACTGTTTTACGACTATACGGAAAAGTAAGAAAAATAAACCGAAAGAAAAAAATCTGATGGTATAATATAGAGAAAGCATACGAAAAAAGTAAGATGAAAATTACCTGTGCTGCTGCGTAATCGTAATATCCTGTAGCTGCGGCAGCAATATTCGCTCGATCTGCTGCTGAGTTGGTGGTGGCCGCGGGCACAGCTGGTGCCTGTGGAAAGTAGCCGTAATTAGGGAACCCTGTAAACACGGGAAAGAAAGAAAAAATGTCTCATGATTTGAAATCACTTTTACACTATCTACTCATTCACTAGTAAAGGCTATAGCTCTCTATACACTGCATTGAGTCTTTTTTTTTATCGTCGCTTCCCAAATAAACGTTACACTCTCAATGTACTTCAATGAGCTTTCTCTACTAACGTACTCTCTAGACGTACTCTACACTCAACGACGAACTATGGTATGTAAGTATCTCTAGCTACTTGAGTTGTTCCTTACTAAAATAACAACGCTATAGTTTATCCTTTACCATTTCTCAACTTGCAGGACATTTGCTAAAAACTACACTATCATAGCATATACAGCTAGTATGTCGTACTGTCATGTCACAGTACACTGTATAATTTAATATAACTTTTGAGATGAAAATGACGAAATATACAGTATCATTAAGAACTATGAATGAACAACAGCTACGAACGAAAGTTGAAGAACGTGAGGGAAACTTTAGGACTAACAATTCACATAGCAGGACGAACAACTATCAAAATTAAACAATTGAGTCTATCTACGGTGTGGTGTAGTAAACTCTGAGGGAATGTGAGACAAAGCTTGGTATTGATACGTATGTTAGACATAATATCAGCTTAAATATAAAGTCCTCATCGGATTTATGTCAAACTGGACAACACAATATGCACTAATAGTCAGTTACTCTAAGGAAAGCACAACTAAAGCATGTTTGTTGAAATTTTGCTTGTGGCGAGTAGCATTGCTTTTAGTTGTTTCTAATTACTTACAACTATGTGCTACATGACCCAATATGTAGGGACGTAAGTATAAAGCTTAAGTAAACTATATAATAACGTAAGCGCGTTTAATTGTTAAACGGCGTATCTGTAATACACCTTCCAACATTGAAAATTCTCAAAAAGAGACACATTTCATTTTCAATCTAATTTAATCTAATAGTCAACGTAAATTTATAAGTAGTCATTTTTAGAAAGTTCAGAATATGCACCTTCACCCAAATTATGACTTTTTCTACCCAAAATGGCAATGGTTACGATTATTAGTGTAAAAAGCTAAATGGTAAACGCTCGCTTATTCACATGCATGTAAGTTGATTATCATAACGTTTTGAAGGTCATTTTAAACTCCGCATTATGCATATCATTATATTACAAGTCAAGTACAGTTCTAAACAAGTCGCAGCTGCTTGCTAGTCTGCAGCCGTGTCTTTGTTGTTCTAATTAACTATGGACTATATAATATGTGTATACATTCCCAGTTGACTCCCCAAATACTTAAAAGTGTTAGATGAGTATACTCATTGTGTTTGCTGAAGGAAGGTTCTAAGTAATCGTGACGCAGAAGTATTAGAACTAAAAATATCACGTTTATATCTATATCACGTTTCAAAGAGTAAATATTGTGGAACCTACAAACAAAACAAAGGCGGAATAACAACATTCGTTTTTAAAATTTCAGTTGCCACACTTTTGGAAGTGGTTGCATGCGAAATATTAGTTACTAGCCATGACAACTGCTCCTAACCTTCAGACAAATATCTAGCCATAAAATACAAAACAATTACTACCATTTTGTACTGATAAGAAACATTATGGGTCCTGTTTATTGTCACTCTATCACCCCTCCGGCAAGTCGTTCACCGGAGAGGTACAAACTAGTAATTTAAGTACTGTACAACAACAATCAAGTGTAATTTCTGCAACTTATGAGCCTTATGTGAAAAGTTGATAGGTATGATATGATGTGTGAATGTTGTGCAATTCAATTAAACCCCTACAAGCGAAAAGTGTTTTCATCTTTTGAAACGGCCTCTTCCTAAATTTGATTTTAGAAACTCACATGCGTCAATTCATGCTTGTACGTTTTCGCAGTACCTCTATGAACAACTATATAGCATATCTATACTAACAACAACGAACGTCGAGTGAACGTAATTTAAAACTGAACAAATGTGCTATAAATCGATAACTATCCACAGAAAACCCGACTATTGTGTAAGAATCGACAAAGGTCAAGGATTTACGATAGTTGATGTTAGTCTGGCGTGGGCATATAATTTCTATACATGTTAACGTCCATTGTAAATCTAAAGTATCTTCCAGTAACGAAAAACCAATCACAGCATGCTCTCTGAACTACAAGTCTACAACCATAAAATAACGTATCTACAAGAATGTTGCACGAACATGTATCGAACAGTTGTAAGTTGGGGTTATTAGTGTGGAACGGAGATCGATTTCGTAATTAAGCATGCATACAAATGACAATGGAAACTGGGTATCGTTAGCGTTAGTACTTTCCGTACTTTATGTGGATGTTAACAAAATGTGCTTATCTACAACGGCACAAGTACATATATTCAAGATTTCATTCGCATGATGTAAAACTTTGATTCAAAACAAAGCAATCCTTTCATTTATTCCCCTAGCAAAAGCGTCTCTCGTCACCGAAAAAGTCAAGTCACCCTCGGAATATAATCTTTGTTTTTAGCGTATATTAGAAATCCTAAGAGGGGAAATGGTACGAGCGATACTTGAATAAGCAAGCAGCTGTTCTCTTGCCTCCAACTTCGCTCGGATCTTGTAGCGAAGAAAGTTGGTTAAAATGAAAAGCTCAGGACATTGAAAGTGGAAAAGACGAAGCCAACACCGGAAAAAAAACTAAGAATGGCTGTCTGTTGGAGTAGCAAGCCATGCCATTTGAAGAAATTGGATTAGAGTAACTTGGCGTAAAGGAAAGTGGTTGAGTGATGAGTAGAAAGTGAAATGTGCTGTAGAGATTGGAAAATGGGATTTCTGTTCTACATTTCATAATAGTTTTCAGTATATTCGACATTTTACGTGCCATAGTCGTTTAGCATTGCCAATTCCTCTCCCACAGAAAAAAATAATAAAATTTCTACCTGATACAATTTTATTTTATTTTTCTCATTCTCCAGATTCAACTTTACCATTCAAGAATGCTTATGCTTACATACACTTTTATGAAGTTTGCAACTTACAAGCTGCAAAATAAGAGCTCGAGCTTTACTCACTCTCTATGTTCATCATGGTGGAGCTAAAACTTTTCCTTAGTTTCAAGTGAAACTGGGCCGTATTTTCAATTAAAAAAAGAGTTAGTCTAACTCACTAACTGACTTGACTATTTAGGCTAATACGAATGCAACCAAGTACAATAATGGAATGGAGAGAGTTTTCTAATCATACATGCAGCAATGCAGGGGTAGAAGGCGTGAAACGAAATTGGATTGGACTAATAGTGAACTACATTATTGGATAATTACGGATCTTGTGCAAAAACAGATCCATTCAGCACTTTGAGAAACTGCAGTTTACACTGAAGACATGACATGACATGTAGCTGCTTACAGCACACTGATGTGGCAATTTATATCTATAGTAATATGTATAAGGAAATGTATTTGGATTGCGTACCATTCTTACATCTACTCTAAGCTAGAAATAAGTTATGTGAAGCTACATCAATGCGTTTCTAACTCTTAATAAACCACCTAAAACTCCAACCAAGCAAACAATACATACCAGATATAGACAATACAATGCATACAATACATTCAATTGGCTGATTGATACTGTCTTAATATCAATGTAAATTTTAGGTCAATGTAGCCAAAAAACACAATCACAATAACTCAAATCAATATTACATCAAAAATTGAACGACATCTACGCCCTAAGTACTTTTTTACTACTACCACTATACTAATCCATAAAACACGTTATTTTAATGGTGTCAGGAGCCAACTAGTACTACATCTAGTTTAATGAGACGGCTGGGACAAACTACAATGGTTGAGATTGAGAGGTATAGATAAACTGAGTACATTCATCTTGGAACTAAAACTATAGTTACATAACACACATATAATGGAACAACGCATATTATTTAAATTATTGGACTTTGGACTGTGAACAGCGTCGCGCAATTCAGGCGTTGTCAGTTGCTGCTAAAAAAAGGATCTAAATACCGTGTTCCTACAATTTGAACTTGATTTTAAAACATCTAGTCATCCTATCCGTTGATGTGATACATTGGTAAAACATGTGTATGTTTTATGTAACGTTACAAAAGTATGCTAACAAACTTGAACCGCGACATACTATATCAACTATTGACTATGTAAAAGGTAATGAGTAAAAAGAAAAGGAAAGAAAAAAAATTGGACGAAATAATGAAAACAAAGATGATTTGTTTTGATATAATGAGAATTACCTAAAACGACCGACTTGCTCAGTCAGAGTAGTAGTGTAGTAGTAGGAGGAAGAAGTAGCAGTAGTATTGGTAGTAGCAATTGTGTGTTTCGCTCAACACCAACTCATAAAGGTGAAAAGGCGGAACAGGTGACTAGACAGGTGTGATGGTCATGTCTGCCTTCCTCATCATCATAGTCACCAACCGTCAAATTCACCGTGCCAAGTTGGAAGTGTACATGAAGAGAAGAGATTGCTTTCACTCAGTCAGTGGACTGCAGCTCTTGTAAACCAAGCCGTTTTACGCAAAACGGGGATGATGTTTGTTGATGATGCTTCCACAGAACCAAAATCGTATGCCTCGCTTGCCCATTGGGTTTTGGTATGCATTTACAAATTTCTTCTCCTTAAAAACAATCCTCGCTAGAAACACTCAAGTCATTTAAATGCTGGTAAACAACTTCACAAAAAATCATTAATTCTTTACATCCGAATCAAGAATCATTACGGGGGAGTTTCCCTTTAAATGAGGGGTACTTAGCTACCGGCAAGTTCTTAAAATATTTATCTACCATAATAATAATGTACAACAATATTAAAATCTGCACTCAAAATAATGATTCTCAGCCAATGAGTGAATCAAAAATAATTGCAAATAACATTTAAATCCCTTTGCAAAAGCCGTCATTAGCTATATACAAAAATGCTATTTGCATTATGGCTTGATAAAAATATTACGTAATAAAAAAGTAAACTTTGTTGTAAACTTGTTCGAACGTTGTTACATGTTACTTGCAATCCAATTCCTTTTTTGAATAGGGAAGATGATGCTGTTTACGAAATGTAAAACACATAGATAGCTTCGGGCAACGAAAAAATGATTTCGAAAATCATTGATAGCTATATCCTGGTACAATAGAGCCAACACAATAAGCCAAGACTTTCCAAACAGTTACTGTTGCTGCAAAGTGTGTAATAAATAAGTAAAAGTGGATGAAAACAGGAAGGAAACTCTCAACATAAATGCGATGTTATGCAAAGAAAAAATAAGTATTGCGATGGCATGAAAAGAATACAGTAAATCTTACGGTACCCCAAAATTGGTGACAGTACAACATACATTAGTACAAACACATAAATGCAGACCCTTTTGAAACACATTTACAAAGATTCTGTGCTCGAAACTTTTTACTCATATAAAACTTTAACAAGAAAATTATTGTTTTCATTACTACAAAAGATTAGCTGAATATACGGAAAGTGGAAAGAAAGAAAGTTGTGAATATAGAGCTTCGAGCAAAACATTTCCTTTCGTCTTGGTGAATTTCAACAGTATTTATAAGCTAAGCCTCCTTGAAAACATTTAATCAATCCTTTCATGAAATGCGTGATAATGGAAATTGTCCGTTCAAAAGTTTAGATCTAAAAAATAAAGTAAAAAGCGTTGTTGACAACTAAATTTCTAGAGTAACCAAATCAGCTGGAATGCCGAAATCCTTAAAGTGCCAACAGACAATAATAATTGTGTAATACGCAAGAGAAAATTGTATAAATTTCCTAAAATTGAAAATCCCAGTCAACATACTCCTTTTATCTCCGAGTTTCAGAATATTTTCGGCTGCCGTACAGTCTAACTCGATTCGCAGTTGATAACTATTAGTGAGAAACCTCAATCGAATTGAAGTGTAATGTCGTTAACGTGTAAGAAGGCTTTCCTCCTTGAAAAATGTTCATGTCACTCATGTTTCGTACAAAATTTTTGCAGCCCTTGTCACTGAAATGATTTAAGTTCCCTAATACTTCCAATAGGGTATAGAGCATTGGTTTACAAATATTATGTACATACAGCAGAAAATAGTGTCTGAGTTTATACAGCGTTATGCCTCTATTGTAAATCTCATCTATTTTTTGCATCCTTTGAAATACGTGCGTGTCTCTCCTGTTTTCATGAGACGGGTGCTCGTTGGGTCACAGTACTGACGAAAATAAGTACATGTATTTAGAAACAAAGTTTTTGAACTACTGCTATTAGAAAGAAAGCTATTTTTGTCTTGAGTCATTCATGAGAAGTATGTGAAATGTGCACGTTAAGACGAAATAGGAGTCGTCCGTCCACCGTCATGAGTTATGTTCCTGGCCTTATGAGAACACCACCGCACATGTGACAAACGTCTTTTTGGCTTCAAAGAACCTGAACCACATAAATGGCAGACGGTGGTGTGCTAAGCATGTATAGTGTAGTATTTATACTGATTTTCACCTCACACCATCCATATAACCATATGACTGCACGACTGCATATATCCACATGACGAAAAGGACAAACATTAAATTTTGCTACGGAGAAAAGTGCATGACTAATAATATGGGTCCACCGGAAGTCTCAAGATGAGTTGAAGTCGTGTAAAATTAACTATCTACTTGCATTGAAAACAATAAATGTTTAAACGAAGGATTGACTCCAACAACGACAAAGCACGGGATCACCTTACAAGTTATGATTTGAACGAGACAGAATCAGTGTTGGAAGGAATTCGCTTCAAAATTTACGATCAGTTTAATTTCCTCGAGACATATGCGAAGAGAGACAACTGCGAGACAACGCTTCTTTTGAAACGCATGCACCTACACAATATTCTGCACAATATTCTTGTCATGTGTGTGTGCAAAGCCTTGCGTAAAAGTTGGAGTTTGTCAGTTGAACTTCGTGAAAAAATGAAAACGTTTATTCAAATGAACTATTTCTTTTGCAAAATGCATCAGCGTAATACATTTTCTAGAGTTTGCATAAAAGATGTGCCGGGATTAAGACCAGAGTAGCACGTTTTCTTTTAATGCTTACATAAATTAAAGTAGCAAATGGACTAGAACTGTACGTACATAACGTATGTATAGATAATCTGTTTTGTAGGCAGATCGATACCGTTACACATGCACACAACAGCTACTATATTTCAGCCTCAGCAGAAAGGGAAAAAAATACGCTGTTAGTAAAAGTGTATTACGCTCTACTCCTTCGTTTTTCCTCTCAAGAAACTTTTCTTTCGTCTGCCACAACGGCAGAAGCTGAATTAAACTTGCACTCTGAAAGCTTTGAATTACCAATGTATCTTTGTAGGCACAATAGGGCTGTATTTTGTAGAAATGTAACATTAACTACGACACAATTCAAACAGAGTGTTCCATTTCCGCTATTCAGTTACTCCTTTCTATTTCTGGACTTACATTAGAACTCATACTCCCATCTCATCACTCAACTATTCTTCACCTGACGCTCTGTTCATTTGTGCATCTTGCCCTACCCCAGTAGTCCCTCGCATAATTTGGTTATATACTTACATGCATAGCAGCTTAATGTGATGGGCACCTAACAAATTAAGATTCGTAAGATCAAAGCAGCAGTAGGTAAAATGGTTTCAGTAAAGAACTTGAACGTGTCACAAAACTGTGACTTGTTCTTACAGAGGAATGAGTTCAGAAAAAGCTAGGCTTCACACTGTCATGCGACAACGAGTCTTGGGATATGCTCCAACGGAAATCTGCGTGATACTTTTGACTAGCGGGCAAATGTATGCATACACAAGCCTACAAAAGCCTACCGATATAATATATGTTTTGAAATGCAATTAAAACTCATGCATTTTGAAGATGTACACATAATCATTGAAATTAAAAGGTCGACATTTAAGCTGCAAGCTGAATCAAGGTGGCTACTTTGTATGTTGGCTAAAAATTGCAATACTAGCTCACAATCAGTCAACTTGTGCATCTGCACATGCATAATGTATACTCTACTCATTTCTTTGAGAGAGAGTATCCATTCATGGAGGAGTATGATTAAAGAAGTAGTGTGTATTCCATCTTGTATCTTATATTCCAGTAATTTTTTTGTTCTTGCCGGAGTTGCTAGTCATTGTGATGATGAGAAAAGGAGGGAGCAGCTTACCACAAAGTGAAAATAAAGATTACTTTTTTACTCCCTAAAGTAGGTAGTCCGAAGAAAGCACAATAAACTCAAGTCTGAAAGAGAGCACGTAGATCCTCTTCACTCTTACTTTCTTTACTTTTCATTCCCTCTCCTTTTCTTTCTCACTTCTGATGGGGAAAAATAAAGAGCTCTTTCATTCTTTAATCTTTGCGATGAGTTTTGGTATCCGGATGCAGCTGCTATACAGAATGATACGCTTATCTGCTACAAAATGCATTGCACTCTTCATTTCAAATGTAGCTGGTGTGTGAACTTTACATGGACATAACTATATGAATACTTCCTCCGCTTCATTATATGAACGATGGTGTTTCCCTAAACAAAATAGCTACTTCATGGCCGCAGTGTTGACTTTGTAATGATAAAATTCAAAAGGAGCGACATCAAATATATGCAATCTTACTAATATTTACAGACACCGAGAAAAGGTTAGAAAATAAATACAAACAAAGGTTTTCAGTTAAAAATCCATATCAATTACTTACAGCTTAGTCGGTGGAAATTTCAGAGTATATTAAGTATAGGTTTGTATTATTATATGGAGAACCATTTGTCTACGTGAAAATAGCCAGCATTAACTGTCAAGTTAATTTTACTAACGGTTATATGTATATTGCACCTGTATATTTATAATTTCTATATCAATTTCTAAGCATGAACATTTGACGATATGAATGACTCAATTCGTCGGCCAGCATTAAAGTTGTTTTTAAAATTCTCGTACTACAAATTAATGGGACTATTCATAAGTGGTGTTGGTCATCAACTTATTTTGTAAGAATATATAAAGCCACGAGCCACCTCAATTGCTCCATCTTCTCCTAAATCTTGTTTATTGATAAAAGAAGAAAACCCCGGATATTCTTCACGGTCCTTTTCTTTTCTACCACTTGCATTATAACAATGTTTCTTTGTTTCCCCTTCTAATTCAAACACGGCAAAGAATGGAAGGAGAAAGAAAGTCTACGTTCAAGAAGAGTGGTGGTAGGAACAGTACAGAGCGAAAAATGATAGAGGCACAATTCAGAAATAAAAGTAGGGAGGAAAAGAGAGAAAGGAAAACAAAACGAGGAAAAACAGAAGAGCAGCATCATCATCTTCAACAAAAAAAAAGTTGGATAGCCGTGCTCTCTTCTACAGCAACCAGCCAGGGCAGGCCAGCACTCATACATAGAGTACAAGTAGTTTTATGGAAGTTGGTAAAAGGGAAGAAAACTACAACAATATCATCATGCATACATATATCTTATGGGAACGACGTGCGTGTATATGAATGTGAATGGAATACAAGAAAGTTGTCTGCTTTTCTTCACAAGAAAGGACCCAAAAATCTGCAACTCACTACCATTCATCCACCACACATTTAAAAGACATCACATGTATGCATACAAAAATGAATGGCAAAAGAAGACCGTGTGTCAATGCGTGAGTATGGGTAAGTAATAAAGAAGGAGAGAGATGGAGATAGGAAGGAGAGAGAACCCATAGATTATTACAGTCATTGCTACTGCTTTCGTAAATCCAAAGACCTTTTCCTAACTCTCCTCTTTTCTGGAAAATAAGACGGGATGCATGGGTTTAGTACGAGTTAGCAATATATTTATGTCCCTAAAAAGTACGAGGAAGCCATGCTCTTGCCAACCGCTCTCTCTTGCCTGCTTGCTACATGAGTATGAGCGCTTACTCCTCGAAATATACTTATATAAAGTTTCGCTCCTTTCACTCATTCTCTCTGGTTGCGTATGGATGATGCAGGGCCAACTCATGAACACTCGCATGGCTGTACAGAAAGTACCATTGTATTGCCTCTGCCTCTGCTGTTCCTGATGATGATTAGAACTGCTTCCACTAGACAGAGCACTACCTCATATGCCAGTAAGCCAAAATTCTATAACCCATTGTTACCATTGCATCATTTGGTGTATAATCATTTGAATACACAGAGACACAACTGCTAAAACGGCCCTAAAGCACAACAAAAATACACACGACACACACACATGTACTACAGAGACCGTATAAAAGGGAAATAGATAAGTGGCAGTAGCTGGTGTGCTAGTGCCTATTTAGTCGTCATTATACGAAACTGTTCTAAATCGATTTTTTTACTATGGCCGGAGTACTACCAAGATGATAACGATGCCTATGATAATAATAATAAAGCTCATATTTTCTGCCAACACGAGCCAACAGCATATGTTATGTGTATGCATGTCCGGCATTAATGCATATTTTGTATGGAGATGTGTAAATGCTCAGGGTTTATGAGTATACAAAGCATGTCCCTCTGTAAGTAGTTCTACCAGGAAGGAAATTGTAGATGGATACTACATGCGAAGATATACGGGGAAGAGGAAAAGGCCACGTTTTCTACACCCAGTTTCGTATCTTCCATCGAGAAACCTTTGCCAACTCTCCTCGTCTTCCTTGATAATGTACCAAACTACTTCAATGTTGGGTTTCAACTTTGACACTTACGAATAGTATGACACTGTTACTCCTTCCAAATTAAATCATTAATAAAATTAAACCACATATTGGATACAAAGCTAAACTACGAAGCCCATGCATATATACAAATTGCGACAATTTTATTACTGGAGCAAATTTTCATTATAGGTGCAAAACTTTGTCAAATACTCAGGTATCCAAAAAAATGTACATGGTTTGCGGAAGAAAGGTTAAATGGAGCAGTTGATTCAAAGCTTAAAACAAAGCAATGGTTATAAGCTGAGAAGAATTCTTCCCTAACAATCGCTTTCTCATTACGTGTGTGCATGCGGAAATGGGGGTAAGGTTGTTTTGATGCATGGGAGATTTGACCAACCGTAAAAGTTTCACGTCATTATGATTAATTTGTTGGAATAGGATGCACATCTATTCCTGTCCCGGTTTAATGCTATTATCTCCATAGCATAGCCCTGTCAGACTTGCTCAGATTACTTAGCTTAATATTTAATCCATATTAATGATAAATCATGAAGCTAAATCATAGCAGCTGGCATTTAGTCGGTATCATCATCAAAGCAAGAAACCCCTTTGTTCTCTTGCAAAATAAGCTTTTGTTTTTTCCAAAATACTTTTGACTCTTTCGCAAGAGAAGTGGATGACTATGAGCTAGGAATGAAAGGAAAGCATGAGATTTAATACTACATAGTAGATCTAGACACTATAGGCTTAAAACCTCAGCGGTGACTTGCTGCTTCTGGCCGTCAAACGTTTTGAGATGATGAAAATCGCCTACTGCTGAAAGTCGCAAGCGGTAGCAAAGGTTTTAAAGGTTTTGCTCGTACAAAACATAAATACGTTAATGCAGGCAAAACCTATATATACAGCGGCAAATATTTTGAAGCAGTGTAGCATGGAAGCAGCGGCGGAAATTTGCAGTTCAATCTGTCTTGTTCAGAAACAGTATCACACATGAAATGAATTGCTTCTACACAGTGCCAGTGACAGGGTCATTTTTCATAAAATCATTTCATATTCCAAAAACTGATATTTTGAGGAGATACGTCATTTCACAAACGATCAATTGAATCTCCTCTCCCACAATAGAACAGCGGAGTAGAGTGATTAACGTTGAAGATGTTTTCTACAGTGCTCATGCATGATGCTAGTTGTGAACCTTTTGATCTAATCTAATGCAGTACGAAGGGATCTAGACACATGCCGAGCTGAAAGTGATGATATAGCTTCGTACATATTTACCTAATAATTAAAAACAATAAACCATGAATTAACTGTTCACCAACATCCATGTACCGTAAACATAGCTGAATAGTTCGTTTAAATTATGCTTCCGTGCAAGTGACAAGTTTTCCCTTTTTCCTAAACTAATATAATTGCAATATAGATGAAAAGACTAAATTATTCTAGCGATTATTCGAGTCAATTATTTGATGTGATGAAAATTTATGAAATAAATAATTTAGTTTGAATGACCTACAACAATGACACGTTTCTTTGGTTGTTTAATTGTTTATTTTTTTCTCCCTGTAAATTGATTGCAATAAATTAATTATTGTGGCATCCTTAGTTTAATTTTTCACTTCTTATGTACTTGCTTACAAAGTAAATATATATCACTATATTTGGATATTGCCATTGAATCAACACCTTCACTTAGTTTTATGTATACTCAAAAACTTGACTAATAGTTCAGAAAACAATATTTATGTTGTAATGTAGTGTAAACAAATAAGAACAAAAAAAAAACAAGAGAAGGGATTACTATTAAAATTATTTTGATTTGTCTGAAAGAAAATAGTTATCATAACGCCTTTCTTCATTCCTCGATGTATTCTCAAAGATCAAAATCACTACACATCATGACTATTCAACAATTCTAATTCAATAAAATATCTGTACTGTACTGTATTGTTTTTTGCTAACTCCTCTCATTCTTGCTTAATAACTGACCACGAATATCATTTTCAGTACGTTGTTTTTTTCATTCATCTTTTTTAGTTAGATAACACTTTAACAATTCATATGTACAAGATGACTTTATAGGAATTATTTCAAGCACATTATCATATCATTATTTCTCCTACTTAAAACAATATGTTCTTATATAGACCACCTTAAAACGTAGTATATTAAGTTGTACATACCTACAACAAGAGCAAACTTTCTTTTCCTTACAGTATATTTTTTTACATTGTATGTAAAATGTATGTAACACTTTCATTTCATGGATTGCTTGTAAGTAGCACTGATAGAAAATCAGTCCTCGTTTACGATTTTTTTTGAAGTTGTTCTCATTTCTCTTAAATCAAGTTGTGTAAATATTGAATATATAGCAAATAATGTATTCAGCATCAAATCAAGCAGCTTTGACATTTTTATAAATGTATATAATTGTAATCTTTATGAATAAAGAGTAAAATAGTTTTTTAAGTAAATTGCCTGCAAGTTCATTGTCTTGTCGTCATCATGTTTTTTTTCAAATTGCATAATAAAATGATTAAAGTAGTATTTTGTTGTCCACATGATAAATAACAATTAAATATGACTACATAAGTACGTATGTAGGTGTACAAACAATGGTTTCTCATGTTCATCTTAAAATTATCACTAAACTGACTGACTGAACAGAAGAGAGAGAGGAGAGAGAGAGAGTAGTAGTAATACGCATCCTTATGTATATATGGTTTACGTACTTACAAAATACATCCCATTTTGAAAGTCGAGATGTATATAAATAGGTATGTATGTTTGTATGAATCCTTATCTCTGTAGTCAATAGCATATTTCATTCATTAGCTAATAATACCGATCAATATATTTTATAACCCTACATTAATGATGGAAGCCTCATCACGATTGTTGTTTGAAGCTAAACACTTTACAATCTTAGAAATACTTTAATGCTGATTTCCCAACCACATGGTTTTTTTTTGCTTTTTATTAACTGCAATTTTTTTTGTTAGCTGCTCCCTGATTCCTAATGGAAATGATTATTCTTATTGCTTCAATAGATGGATCAAGTAGTAGTTTTCTACCGTTATATAAATGTACTTTTGGTTTCTTTCCTTTGCTTATGAATAAATAAATACAAGAAAACCCGTTAGAAGATGTATTATATGTATATATGCTTGCTTACATGGTCTCAAGTTCAAAAAGAAGGTTTCGCATTTTTTTTAAGTTTAAAGAACATGGAGGCTTCTCAGATTTAAAAAATGAAATAGTATTATTACAATATATCTCTCAATATATATGTTAGTTGGTATTGAACCAATCTTCATAAAAATCATGTACATATTTAAAAGAGTTTGAAACGGGTGTTGATAAAGTAGTCAGAATTTAAAAGTTATGCCGTTTGCCATACACCGAAAAATATTGAACTTAGTACATCATCACAAAAAATGAAACGGTTTTAAAACTGAAGTGTAATCATAAAACTCAAGTTGTCTTAGCATTACAAATGTCATTAATAACATTCTTTTTTTTGGAAGTAGTTGTGGATACAATAAAATCTGAGAAACCTTATAATTGACCCAAACCCTTAATCGTCCTCAGTATATACTTTTTGTTTTTTTTGCCGGAAAATTAATATAAGGCTATGGGATTCACAGCATTTATATCCTTTCTCTTGTCATAACGAATTAAGAACGGTTTTCTTGTAATCATGATTATTATCATTTGCGTCCTACAAAGTTTTATTCACAGTTTCATAGAGTAGAGGCAGTCGAGCGGATAAGGTAGACATAAATGGGTACCTGTCGGGTAGGGGAGACCGAATCCAGCGTATCCACTGTAGCCACGTCCCGCTGCATATGCCGCATAAGCTGCTGCAGGGAAACCTGCTCGGTCAGAAACAACAAGATTTTTAATTAGTTTCATTGCCTCCACTTTTGTATTTCTCATATCATATTACTAATAGTCTATCAATAATAGCCTAATCTTAACGTACGGAATACTTAACAACAAGTAACAATAGAAAATGTAACGAACATGCGTTTTAAAAATCTTCATTGCTTTGTATCAATATATAAGTACATCATTTTCATCTGAATCTTAGGGTCAATTCATAAAAAATTCAAGGGAGGTCTACATTTACAACGAAAGTAGGGATGATCAGTGTCAAAAGAATCATTGGGGATGGTGGAGTCAATAAAATTAAAGTTTTCGCTGTAACTTTTTTCAGAAAAAATGGAACATATTGTGGTTTTTATATAAGTACTCGCAATATATTCAATCATCTTAGCTTGGCTTCATTGGTGTGAATGAGAACAAAGGTACAAATTTTAATTGCGTCGGGCAGGGATAATGTTCAACTGCGATGGAACTACACTTATACAACGAGCTAGCTACATGCAAGATATATACTTAACGCTAATTTGTGAATTTGTATAGTCATCATTAGAATATCTACTCCACATTTTAATACGTTAAACTGCAAAGAACATTATTGTAACGACTGAGCTTTGTTAAAGACAACTATCAAAAATCGATTCTACGGCAAATATCAAAATTACATTTACAATTGTGTGTGGGTGTGTGTGTGTTGCAACGAGCTGCCTTCTAGAACTACAGACAGCACTATTTTTGATCTACTGAGCGATAGTCAAAAAGCTAGGACGGCACAACTTAGAGAGTAAGCTATAAAGCCAAAGCATGACGGCGGCTGAACTACTTATTAGATTTAACCGGAATTATATTGCTATTCATATGATTTATAGTTATGCGTTTCTCTCACAAGAGTAAGAGGGCCATTAACAGGAGTATTTATGTTGTAATACCGTGGGCTTCAAATCTTGTGCATTGAATTTTTGTGCTGGATTCTATAGAATTCAAATGCACGTTGAGACATTCTCATTGTGGAACTATGAATGGAAAATGATCACTTCCCTTCAGCATTCTACTCGGAAATTCACAATAATAAAGTATGAGTCAGATGAGGACGTGAGTTAAGAAGACAAAAATCAAAAACTAACTATTGATTCCTTTCCCTTATTATATTTCTCTGAGTCACCTTTTGTGTAAGCGAGAACTGCCAAAGATTTTTGGGGATGATCAATGCGCCTAGGTTTAAAATACTTCAAATAATCAAATAGTTTGTGATTCTAATCCGAGTGAAACGGAAAAGGAAACAAAACTTGGGTGTTTAGCTAAAAAGTATATATATGCCTTTGCATTTATATCTATACATGATCCTTTCTCTAAATAAAGGTGAACTGGGCGTCCAAACTGAATGAGATCTAGGATATTGTGACATTTTCCAAGTTAGCAGGAGCAGCTATGAATTGAGAAAATTCAGTGTGGGTTTAAGTTGACGGTAGGTAGAAGTGACTATCAAACAAATACCGTGAATCGGCAGCGTCTCTAGTTTTTAGTTGAGTCTCCCAAAACATACTTTTTCTACTTCAAACCCACTTCAAAAAATCACGGACTTTTTAGAATTATATAAAGAATTTCATTTGTTAGAAATAAGTCAACGTTTTTACTCCGATCGGCCCCATGATAAAAAGGCCCCTAATTTTCAAGTGCAGTTTTTTTTAAATCGTAAAATAAATGAAAGTGCGTGATATGGAAAAGGACCAAGCTACAACACGACACGGGACAGAGTGTGAAAAATAAACCTTCGTAGTGAGAAAGCGAGAATATGCCATATACTTACGTGAGAATTTACAGATCTCATTCCTCAATGATGGCTCAACTTCCTTTTTTACTACACTTTCTTTTTCTTCTCTTGAAAGGAATATAGAGAAATTAGGCAAAAGAACGGAAAGCACAGCGTGTTTGATCAAAGTGCCCTGGCACGACGTGCCAAACCACCAATAAGTAGAAGAAAGCATGCATGCATGTACATATGTACATATATTTATTTAGATGTTCGGTACATAATTTTCGGTTGGCTGCTATTGACACCCCGCCCAGTTCAGGTTGCATTGAACAGGGTATCAATAGTGGACAACCAGAGACCGAGTATTATATATAACGGGCTGAAGTCATCCCAATTTGTGCGCTAAATCTGAATCGAATATATAAACTACCTAAATATAGCGAGAAACCAGTATAACATGTCTCCAAAAGCTGTATAACTGGATATATTGATGATGAAAGCGATAAAAATCAGTATAAACCCTGTTATACTTATAAGTACGTGTATAGTTATTGATTCATACTGATTTTGAAAGCAGCGGTCAAACATTACAAGGTCAGCAAACGTAAGCT